>CABHPR010153991.1:37244-73641 GCA_902168415.1 Peromyscus melanophrys | reverse complement strand
CGTGTAGTGCACAGCCTACTGTAAGGTGGACATGTGACTCTCTACTAACCTGCCTGCCTCAGACAACTTGCTAGAATAAAAAGCACGTGGGAAGCATTAGACATTCAGCAAGAATGTAAATGGATACAGCGGCAGGAGCAAATGGCTCTGTCACCTAAGGGGTGAAACATGTCACACTCGGTTTTTCTGACAACACAAAAGGTGTGTTTTTCTCATGTGTCCCTGAGCAAAGTGGCATGTGGGAGAGATCACTCTAGTCACTAAGGATAAGGTGGGTAGCAACAGTGTTTCTGTTCATGCGATGCTCCAAGTTATGAGTCAGTCAAAGTTTGAAATGCATCTGTCCCTAGCACCTTTTTTCCATTATGTTTAAGTATCCCAGTCCCTTTTACAGAAAAGATATTCCCACATGGTCCTAATTCACAGCCACTCAACTTATCAAAACATTATCCCAGAAGATTCATTTTAAGTCCAGAAAAGTATCTGAGCTTCTTGTAGGAGAATAGTCTTAGTTCTTATAAACAAGTTTTCTCAATCACTGCTCTTGCACGCCCTTCCATTTTGCAGGTGTTCCTGCAATTTGAGTTGAATGTGAAACTGAAGCCTTTTGAATCTGATCTGCAGACACTATCCTGATAAGTCACACGCACATCTATGTAGTTCAAACAAACTCAGGCAGAGAATGGTCTGACATGATGCCCTTGATGTTTCCTTTGGAGACAGTTGAGTTCATATTGTATCTCTTTCTATGCAAGCACCAAAGCCAGGATGTGATTATCCCTGAAAACCAGCAACAGAGAAAAGTAATTGAAAGAATTCATTGTGCTATGGATTTTGCATGCAGATTTTGATTTATCAGAAGTTTATAAGAAATAGATATTTTGTCCCCACTGAAGGAGTGAAAAACAAATTTTTAAAAAGTCTGTCAGTTATTGACTTGTGTGAGAATACCCATCATTGGTTCAAGCTAAAGCTCACAGAGACCAGGTCACCTCCACCTCGGGCTGACTTAACCTCCACTTCAACTGGCCTGAAGGACAAAGGGCTCTACCTTCTTCCAATGTCTTCGCAATAGTGGTCATTTTAAGTGGGGGAGACAAGAGTCGTCTGCAGCAGGAGGGACATTGGAAAGCCCTCTCTCCCAACACCCAACACAACAGCAGTGGGACAGGGCCTTCAGGAGACGGCTGTTGAATCAGAGGATTGGTGGCCTCTGGCCTCCATGAACTACTCTCAGGAGACACAGAGCAAGTGGCATGCTGAAACCTAGGCAACAGAATTTCTCCTGGTGGAGGGGCAGAAACTTTGAATCAAAGTCTCACATGGCACTCACTGAGGTGGAAGCCTGTTCAGAACCCAGGTCTGCAGAGTACACAGATGCCAAGCATTGGGAGGAGCCACCCAGGAGCGTGCCAGCACTCTGGTCAGGACTCCTGGAGGACCATCTAGAAGGACAACCAGAACCTGTGACCTGAACTGTGAAGGACCACACACTATGGGGACCAATATCTATGATGTGACCTTGCCAAGGACAGCCCAGTATGTGGCAGGCATCTGGGAGTAAAGAACAAAGGCCAAAGGAAAGAACAAATCATGACAGGATAATTGTTAAGTAAAAGAGGAACAGGAAAACACAAAACTCAACAAACAAAAATGATCGAAACCAAACACATCTGTCAGGAATCACCCTAAATGGTAAGGATTTTGATACTGGAGAAATGACTACCTCTTCAGATGGGGTAGCAGCTATGATGGCCTTGCTAAGCAGTTTAGTCTTCCTCTTAAAAGTTACAATAAACTGTTGACATATAAGTACGATATAAATAATTCAAACAGACAGTGAGTGCTTTGATAAGATCTATCTGGCCCAACTTTTGGTTATGGGCTTGGAAAAAAAGGAAGAGAACAGGGAATATGACATATTCTATATGACTTAGAATAGTGGTTCTTAACCTGTGGGTTACAACCCTTTTGAGGATCAAACAACCCCTTCATAGGGGTCACATATCAGATATCCTGCATATCAGATATTTACATTACAATTCATAATAGTAACAAAATTACAGTTATGAAGTAGCAAAGAAAATAATTTTATGGATGGGGATCACCACAACATGAAGAACTGTATTAAAAGGTTGCAGCATTAGGAAAGTTGAGAACATCACACTGACTGACTTAGAAGGAAGTAAGCTCCCAGAAATAAATATTAGTAGTTTAAATTAAGAAATTAATTAATTTAGGTAAAATGTCATACATAGCACATCAGATTGATTAAATAAGGAAAATGAAGGTCAATCAGATTTTCTGAAGGATTCAGTATGGGGAGGAGATAATGGGTATTTCATAACTGGGCTATGGTTAAAGCCCTCCACAAAACCACAAAAATATTGAAAGGATTAAAATGTTTTGTGGCAGGAAGAAATACAATGAACTGCTTTGAGTTGCACTGGACTTGGTGTCTCTGAGTCATCCCAAAAGCCTTGAGGAGTCAGGGTTCCAGCTGAAGCTATAAATGTGGTTTTTGTGTTTGAGAGACAGTTGCAAATGTGGGTATGGGCTTGCAGAGTGTGTAGGAACAGGAGAAGACGGGATTGGGTATTGGAACCTTAAGGCAGTGGTTCTCAATTTTAATACAGTTAGTTCTCCATGTTGTGGTGACTCCCAACCATGTGATTATTTCATTGCTATTTCATAACTGTAATTTTGCTACTGTTAAAATCATAATATAAGCATCTGATATGTAAGATATCTGATATGTGACCTCTGTGAAATGGTCGTTTGACCCCCCAAAGGGTCAAGACCCACACCACAGGTTGAGGACCACTGCCTTAAGGAATCCCAATCTGAAAGATATTATTGAGGAAGATAGGCTGAGAAATGAGACTAAAAGGGAGGTGGGATAATTCGGTTTGTTTGCCAAGTATATTGGATTCTGCTCTGAAGGCACCAAGGAAGAGAGTAGTACACAGAAAATCAGGGAGAGAATAGATGAGGCAGAAATGGAAGCACCAGAGGACCATTCTTGTAAGATATGCTAGTTAAATGAGCAATATTTTGAGTAATAAAAAGCTCTCTCTCTCTTTCTCTCTCTCTCTCTCTCTCTCTCTCTCTCTCTCTCTCTCTCTCTCTTTCTCTTCCCTCCCTGTGTGTCTCCCCCTCCTGTGTGTGTGTGTGTGTGTGTATGTGTGTGTGAAATCAAACATTCAAAATGTCTTTCAAAAATAGAATCCCTGAATCTGCCCAAGTTGAGAAAAAAATCTTAATACACAGGAGGAGGTAAGATAGTCAGAAAGAGAGACTGTGGAAGCCATCAAAAGATGTGTCAGAAACTGGTAGCAAAGAGAGGGACAGTGAGGTGGGTTCTGACACAGGAATCATGGTCCTTTGGTTATTGTGTATGCTAAGTACAGAGACTAAATTACTGTGCTCTTTATGTAACGGGGGTAGGGGGGGTAGGGGGGGCGGGGGGTGGGGGGGCGGTGAATCTTCTACATGGCCATCTGTGGTTTCTCCATGAAAACTCTTAAACCTAAGATTTAAAGTCTGTGCTTGAATTTCTGATTTGGAGAATCTTTCAATTGCAAAGGTTAACAATTAACTCTATTCCATTTCTGTTGTGGGGACAAAATATTCTGACAAGCAACTTAGAGAAGAAAGGATTTATCTGGATTAAAGTCCACCATTGTGGGGAAGTCAAGGTAGAAACGTAAGGCAGCAGTCATATCACATTCAAGGGCAGAGAGAAAACAGATGCATGCATGCCTACTCCACTGCTACCACTCAGAACTCTCTGCCTAGGGAATGGTGTCACCCACAGTGGGCTAGGTCTCTCCATGTCAATTAAGTTAATTAAGACTATCCCCACATGCATGTCAACAGGCTAACCCAATGTACCCAGCCCCTCATGAAGACTCTCTTCCCCCGTGATTCTAGATTCTGTCAAGCTGATCATTAAAGCCTAACCATTACCCAGATCTTCTCTAACCCCTTCATTTCAAAGCATCCTCTGAATGTACATTGAGCCTTCCACTGCTTGTCATTCTTCTAAGCACTGAGAAGCCAAAGATGAACAGGATAATTCTGACCCAGGAGAGGTTAACAGAACACACATGTTTATACAATTAACTGTGCCATAGCTGCAAACTCCACAGCAGAGAGGTGAGCAAGGCTTCTTGGAGGAGGGTGCTAGAGGGTTGCAAAGTCAGAAAAATTACCCAGTACTCTAGACACCATAATGCAAAGCCCTTACCACTATCCACATACGCTACGACTCCTGCCATTTTGCCAGATGATATTCTGTATAAACCTTGTGTGACCACAGGCATGGGATTATCTCCTGGCCTTCTTGTTAATATGTTCCCATCTCCAATCCAAGGTCAACAGTCAGTTGCACTTTGGCTGAGAACTATATAATTTGGATTCAGGCATAAAACCACTCATTTCCCTTAAAACATTACTTTGGAAGCCATCAAGCCATTGATGGCCGTCACCCACATTTATAATTCACTAGAACAATTCTACTTAGCTGTGTCTATACACGGCCACAGAACAAACCACATTTTTGTTAGTTTATTGGTTTTTGTTACCGCCTCTGTCATAACTCTAACCAACTAGTCAGAAGTAGCCTCACTGCTTGCCCACTGCTCATTTTCACGTCCTTTGTTCTCTAGGTTGAATTTACACAAACGGGCATGCACTAAAATTTTTACTCGTCGATGGGCTAAAGTATGATTAAATTTATTCTAACTTTACTTTTCCTTAGAAATTCATCAACTGTTTGCAGAAAACTAACAATGGCCTGGGATAAGGCCAAGTGCTTCAGGATTTACAACAATGAGACCAACTGAGTTCTGCAGGAGCTTGCAGCAACAATCCAGACATTCCACTTTCAACCTGATTTCAGAGCAGATATTGGCTCTTCTAATGAGAAAAAAAAATGCCACCCTAAAAAACATTCTAAGAACAAAGACTACCTAAGAGTGAAGTCCATTCCTCTTAGCTAACAAGGAAAACTATTTTGGAGCCCGGGGTGTTTAAGCATCCTTCTCCTGATTAGGGACCCGCCGGTCTACAGCCTGCCTCGCGATGATTGGAAGAAGAACATGGTGAGTGACGGAATCAAGAGAGATTTGTGAATCTGTTCACTCCGCAAACCGCCCACCACCTGCCAATTAACAAGCCTTCCCACTGAGTACTGTGGGAGGGACGTAAGGATGAAGGCACCACTGGGAAGTGTGCAGCTTTGTGGAGAACACTGAGGGAGAGAACAACCCGGAGACATTCTCATTTAACAGGCAGGCGGGCACGCGGCAGCTGTGGAAACTCAGAGAGCCAAGAAAGCCTCCAACTCGGAGGGTAGAAAGGCACTGAGGACTGTTTGGAGGTGAATGAATGATATTTGGATGTTTGAAAAAGATGGGGACGACTTTGCAGGCTCCCATCCTCGAAGAAGTTACCAAAGCTAGAAAACACGTGGTCCATACCATGGCATGGGCTGTCCCATTTTCTTCCCCCATCTGAAGACCACTGAAATATGAGTGACTGGATCGAGAAGCAATCTGTAGTGGGGCTGTGGATGTATCTTAGTGGTAGAGTCTTTACCTAGCATAGAAAAGACCATGAGTTCATAGCCGCCATGCCGGGGGCGGGCTATTGGAATGTTTCAGCAAATCAGAACCACAGACTCTCTCTAAGGTTCTCTCTCATTGTTGCTACTGCATCTCCGTCAACAAGTAACCACAGGGCACAGCCGCGCTGGCTGGCTGCAGCTAGCCCCACTTAATTGGCTCACACAGAGTCTTCTGAGAGGGAAGAGACTGTGTTGTTGGAGCACTAGAGGAATAAACGCTTTCCAAAGTGCAAAATAGACAGCAGCCTTCATGTGCTTGAATGTCTCCAGCGGGCCCCAGTGCCACACGAACCTTCCATCACCAAGGCTGAGCTCTCAAACCCAAGGTAGAGAGACGCACACAGCCATGCATCTTACCGGAGGGAAAAGGCAACAAACCAAAGAAAGATTAATTTTTTAGAAACCAAGTGCTAATCCGACAGTGGTTTTTAAAGAGCGCCTCAAGCATTAGTAGGTCATTAAATCTTTGTTAACAGGCCAGGAAAAAATGTAAAAGAAGGGAAAAAGTGGGTCATAGTCCTGTTTAAATTTACACGGCATGGAAAATTCATCAAACCCCAGCACTGCTGTGATGAAAGGAACCACGAAGTCCCAGTCAGGCTGCCCCGTGATGCCCTAGCAGCCCCTTAGGACAAGTCCCTGGCAGCCTGACTCCCAAGGAATGCAATCCACCTGAAGTCTGAGCTTCGTGTCTGAGTGATGGGAGGCACTCCCACATTTATGCAGCAAGTTGTCTCGTTTTGTTCTACTGTTTTTGACTTAAGAGCTAAGTCTGACCTGCTTTCTTCTCTCCTTCAGAAACCTCTCTGATAACTTTCCTGACTTGTCCCTTCTACGCAATTGCTAAGAAAACAAGGGTTGACCAGCCCATACCTGAGCTGTGTTAGACCAGAAGAGGTGCACATTGTCGTGCTGTTGTGAATTTGGGGGTGTTCACACTGGGACACAGGGATGGGACAAAAATCTAAGCATAGAATCTGCATATGCTCAAATGTAGCTCCACATAGCATGAACGTAATTTTACATAATTTTTCTACCACTTAAAACCAAGTTTTGTGTATTATGCCACAGGGTATAATATATATATTAATAATAATATAATAATATATAATACGGCAGTATTGTGTATGTTCTCACAAATGAGTTCTGTTTTTGAAGCCCTTCAGGTGTTACAACTTCAGCTGACTGGTGCTTAATCCATATTGCATGCTCCACATTGCCTCTCATTGCACAGTCTCAAATCACGTGTGAACTTCACTAGTCTTGCAGGATGGCAGCCAGGCCCTGGCTACTTTGCTCCATGGCTTGAGAAATAAAATGGACAATACAGAGTAAGAAGCTGCTATTGTCTTCATTTCTAAGATACATTTTTAAGTGGCCAAAAATATCCCTAAGGAAAGGAATCATCTTGTGAGCATTTTCAAGGCTAGCTTGAAGGACCTGCTAGCTTTGGAAGGTTTGCAAAGTGAGGTGGCTAGAAAATTTGGGATATGAAAATTATTTTCTTAGCATGAAACTTGAGGCCCACTGATAGATATATGTATACACACATACACTCTCTTGCTTAAGCACACATATCCATACAAATTATATAAATGCACAGGTACATATACCACATGCATGCATGCATACACACACATATATATATATGCATAATATACTGTATGCATATATACTCCTACTGTGTGCACACATGCAAATATCAAATGTTTGCAAATGACTAACATGACCACATAGATGCACACATAGCACACATATAAACACACACACACAAATTCAAGCGTTAAGTACTACCACCCCAAAAGATCCCGTCATCACTGGGCTTCTTAGAGGCCCAGGATTCAGTTGGCCCAAAAAACCAGTAAGGAATCTATTCACCTGTAGATTTCATAATGTTAGTCCAAAAAAAAAAAATGGACAGATGGACTTAGCAGAGCTTATCTGAGCAAGAAAACAAGTTACTCACTAACCTGAAGAGAAAATGCTTCGGAATACCCTGCCTTACACATGCATGGGCTGCACTCGTGCCAGAGAACAGGAAATGGCATGCACATGTAATCTGATTGGCTGCAGCTGGCATTTAGCCTGTGTAGTCGTAGTCAGGTTTTGGCAACTTTTAGCCCCTCTACCAGAGGCCAGCTGTTTAGCTGTGGTGACTTGCTGAGCCCTCTACCTGTTACAAGAGCTACTTCCAGTATACGTTTACATATTAGTTAGCTTATGGTTCATTCATTAAGTTCATTCATTTCATTCACGGAAACTTTTTGGTCAACATAAAATACATATAAAGTCATTGGTCATCACTGTCTTTCTGCATAAGCCAGACCACGCCGTTTCACCTGTTTCATGAGGTGCTGTTGTGTATACCAGAGAGGGAAACTCATTGGAGGCTCATAGCTCTCTTGTGTTCTACCTAACAGCTGCTGTGGCCTCCTGAAGGTCTGCTTGTCTCTCTTGAGGCTTGACCCAGTGGGAAGACAGGTGAACCATGACGGAGAAAGCGGTTGGCTACAGTAACCTGGATGATAGTGTTAAACTGATTTGGGAATTTTAGCAGGCACAAAAATAGATCTTGGCTCAGAATCACCTTCCCTGTGCCCTGTGTCCAGAATCACCCTTCCCTGTGCTCTGTGCCCAGAATCACCCTTCCCTGTGCCCTGTGCTTGGAATCTCCCTTTGCTGTGACAGTTGCTCAGAATCACCCTTCATTATGCACCATGCTCAGCTAATCCTTCCATGGGCTTCCGCTTTCTCTTCCCATGTCTTTGCAGGTGTAAAAACCCACCACAAAGGCAGATTCTTTAGGCCAGAGTTAAGTCCATCACAACTCAGGCACCTCCCAGGGACATGTCTAATTCTCTTCACTTGCTTTTGCTAGTCTCTTTCCCTGGGAGCTTCTCCATGTCACCTTGCTCACTCAGCCAGATACCTCTCTATGCACAGCTGCCCATGGTCTCTGAGCTTCTCACCTCATGGTTACCACTACAAAACTCCATTAGATCCAGTAAAAGGATCTGTTGTTATTATAAGAGAAGCAACGGACAGGGCATCTGTGTCTGCAAACTCAACCAACTGTGGGGTGAAAACATTTATGAACAAAGACAATGTGTACATGTTCATGATTGTCTAAAGAATGTAAATATCAACCACTTACAGAGCTTAAACTGCATTAAGTTTTATAAACCACATAGAGATTATTTAAACTGGGTCTGAGGATGCACATAGGTCTATGAAAATGTTATGCAGATTATGCCAAAGAGAAGGCATCTGTGGATTGCAGATTAAGAGCCAGATACACAGAATATCTGAATGTTTCATTATTGCTAAAACCACAAGAGTGGGGCTGAGCCAAACATAACAGAGACTTAAGGAAGTGACTCAAATTGAAAAGTACTGCCTCAGAGTCCTATAGGCCAGAGTTAAGTCCATGGTCCACCTCCACCTGGCTCAGTGACCATGGCCAAACCACAGGATGTCACCAATGCATCTCAGGTCATGTCTGCATATCAGGAATGTAAGTAGAACAAGGCATTTTTAACATAAGGACATAGTGTGTGCGAGGAGCTGGCAGAGTTCCTGACAGATGAAGTCTGTCACTCTGTCTCTCAATGTGTGCTATTAGTAGAGCTTTTTAAAGAGTTAGTGAAAGGTGAGTTGTGGCCTGGATTGACTGACTGCTTACTAGGAGAAATGAGAAATTTTCCAATATGAGAAAAGAAAAGGTCAGCCCAAGCAAGCAGAAACTCTGAGAGGAGGAAGGGCTTCCCCCAGTGAGGATGAATCAACAGTCCCACCATTCCAGAGAGAAAAGAAGAAAACCTTCATTTGTATAGACCCAGGACAGAGACGTTGATCAGAAAGAACGAGACAGGAAGGTGTCTCATTCATCTTGGTTTACTGATAGAAGCTGGATTTTGGAGAGTTTGTCAACTGTATAATCGAAGTGCTTAGTCTGAAAGTCAAACATAGGCAGGAGCTTGTAGCTTTGTTTTAAGAACTCGGTATTCTGTTTCCTCAAGAGTCAAAGACCATCTAACAAAACCCCTAACACTAGAAGTTCTCTTTTGAGTTGTTGGTCAGGATTGTCCAAGAGACTCTCAAATAGTTACAGGCTATCATTGTTGTCCTTGGTTGTTTCCAAAGGTGAAAGGGGAGTCCCCATTGTGAAGACACCATGAACTTCAGACCCAGGGCCCAGAGAACCCTGAGGTGGAACGAACCTGAATGCCTCCTCCCTAAGGACTAGCTTTCATGGTACCATGCAAGCTTCCAAAGGAGGAAGCAACTAACAGTATACCCAGCTATGATGCCTATGAACCAGAACAATGGCCAGCATGGCACAATAACCCTAACGCTGCAGCAGTGGTGTGTATACCTCAGCAGTAACCAACAACTCTCTCATTGGACTTAAGACCTGCTCAACAAGAGGGAAACTATGCCTGGTGCTGGAAACTCAGCCAACTACCCAGAGCTACTAAAATAGTGGATCTCGGAAGAGAACCTACAACTGATACTTTAAGAACCAGCACAATTCCTAACTACACTGTAAACATTTGTCCTTGTATCCGCTAGTTCTCACCCTCTCATCAAGGAAATTTTTCTTTGCAACAAAAGGAGACCATTACAGAAAACCACAATGGATCAAAATGCAAAAAATGTGGAGCCCAGTCCCAGTGGACATAGTTACAATACAACTCCCACATGTAGCACTGAGGAAGAAGGGGTGGAGAGGAACCCGGAAGTTTACTGTGAGGTTTTTGTCTCCTAGTGCTGTCAGAAGCTACATCAACATGGATGCCTAAACACGAGCTGAATAAGGGCAACAAGAGACATGCTGAAGTGGATGAGCGGAAGACCACGAGGTGTCAACCCTACACAAAGGACTATAGACAAAGGATGTTGAGAGGGGAGAAATAGTCTTCCTCATGGAAGAGCACACCAATTGGTTATCTAATACCAAGTGATCAGCCTTGAAAACATGCTCACAGGTGTCATTGTACAGACTGAGCGGTTATATTTATGTATTTAGGATGTATATGAAAACCTCAAAATAGAAGACATAACAAAAATAGGGTGGAGGATGAGAAAAAACATACATGCATATGTTTATGCATATATGAAATCATCAAGGAGCAAGTTTAATCTATTAAAATTTCTTCTTAATTTCCAAAAAAAGAAAGAATTCTTTACTCTTATACACTCCTCCAATTTTTGTATCTTCTAGAATTCTGGGCTGCAAGAGATTCAAAGGCAGAGGTTCTGAAGAAGGAAGGAAGTGGGTTATTCCCAGCTCATTTGAACCCAGAATTGTTGGAAATGGCAACAAATCCCAGCACTAGACATCTGCACAGCCACAGGCAGCCTCCCACGGCCCCCACCTCCCCATAATACCCCCAACACATACCCAAGCTCTTCAGAGTTCAAGGTACTGCTTGTGAACAGAAAGAGCAGGACCCCGAGCATCTGAAGGGGCATGGGTGCAGGATAAATGTGGTGTATACAGTGGGCTGTTCAGCCTTAGAAAGGATGCAAACACTGGTCCATCCTGGAAAATGGAGGTGGTCTGAACACTGTGCTAAGTGAAATAAGCCATTGAGGACACACTCTGTGATGCCGAGGAACCTGGAGAACCACAGAGACCGTGGGGAAGACAAGGAAGAGGGCTAAGTGCTTAGGGGGCTGAGGTTTCAGTTTTGTGAGATGAGAGGTGTTTTGGAGATGCACGGGTGGGAGTGACAGGTGCACAAACAGTGACTGTCACCAGGTGTGGTAGAGCACGCTGTGATCCTACTTCAGGAGGCTCTGAGTCCAAAGCTGGCCTGAACTACACACTGAGGCCCTGTCTCAAAACACGCATTGTAATTGTCACAATGACAAATGCTGTTTATCCTGTAACTGTGAAAACTGGTTTGAAAGGAGGAATGAAATGCAGGAAAAAGAAGCAAGGTTTGGTTTTGTTGTTGTTGTTTTAGAAGGAAAAACCAAACAGAAATTCAGAATCCAGAAGCATTTTAAGTCTAATCTTACATCAGAAAAAAAAAAAAAAATCCAGCTCAGACTGTCCTGGGTCTGTGGATGTGACTTTTGTTTCCTCTCTCTAAACAGAGGACCTTAGTGTGTCTAGCTGTGTTTGTTTTTCCCCCTGCAGGGATGTTTAACAGTCCCCTTGGCCACTGAGATGGTCCCATAAAAGTTTATGACAACAATTTCTTAAGTGAAATTTCCATTCAGTTTGTTTGTGGGGCCTTCAAAAAAATAAATAAAAGCCAGAGAAAGCCAAATAGACATAACCGGGGACATTTTCTGGAGGTCTAATTTAATTATAAATCAACATTTTATGAGTCTATCATTACAAACTCATGCAGGTCTTCAGCAGCACAAAATAACTCATGGCTCTGCACGATGGTGAGGCTGGTGCCAGGTACCAAAGGGCACCCGGGCACCATCCTTGGGGGAAAATTTGCAAGTTGTGTTCTGAAAGCATGATGGCTGACACTGAGTTTGCAAAGCTTCATGGTCTTGCACCACTCGCCCAACCCCCAGGGCCAGCATCAAGGGCACAGAACATAGATGATTCAGAAGCCTGGGGGCCTTGAGCCATTATCAAAGGAGAGAGGGGGAAGGCGATGGACGTGTTCAGCCCCATCTCTCCACTGTTCACACCTGCCCTCAGCCGGCAGGAACTGGCTGTGCTAAGGATCACACTCCAATTTAAGGTGGAGGTTCCCGGAAGAACGCCTGGAATTATTGGGTGTGAAATGCAGATAGATTTAGCAGCATCACCACTATTTATGTGGCCGTCAACTCTGCCTGTTGGAGAGAAGTATTTCTCTGGTTTTCTTTTTCTTTTTCTGAACATCTGGACATTTGTAGAGACTGTTTGGCCCTGTGAAAGTTGGTCTCTGATAGTAACAGCTCCAGCTCTTTTCAGCTGCCCAGAATCCCTCTCCCTGGGATGGGAGTGTGGAGCTTATCACTAAGATGATGTCATAGGAAAGGCTCTGAGTCATGGAAGCACATGTGAGGCTTACCAGAACTCAAAGCACAGCCTGTGAAGTCCTGCAGACCAAGTCTCTCTGTTGTGTGTAGGTGGCCATGTGTTGTAAAAAGAACAATTGTGGTTTTCCCCTGCATGTGTATACTCACATATTAACCACTGGATATAGAATTAACAGTTAATGCAACAGTTGAGGGCTGCTATGGTTTGATGTGAAATGCTCCCCACAAGCTTCTGTGTTTGAACACTTGGGCCCTCGTTGGTGGTATGATGCTATTTTGGGTGGTTGTGAAACCTTTGGGATGCAGAGCCAAGCTGGCTAATATAGGCCTCCAGAGACCTGTCTTGAAAATTATAGCCTGGCATGTTTCCAATCTCATCCTCTTCCTCCTGGTCTGCAGAGATGTGAACAAGCCAGGTATGGTGGTCTGAAAGAAAATGGCCCTCAAAGGGAGTGGCACTATTAGAAGGTGTGGCTTTGTTGGAGTAGGTGTGGCCTTGTGGAGGACGTGTGGCACTGTGGGGGTGGGCTCTGAGGTCTCCTATGCTCAAGCTATGCCAAGTGACACAGTTCACTTCCTGTTGCCTAAGGTTCAAGATGTAGAACTCTCAGCTCTCAGCTCCTTCTCCAGTACCACATCTGCCTGCATACTGCCATGTCCCACCATGATGATAATAGACTAAACCTCTGAAAGTATAAGCTACCCCAATTAAATGTTTTCCTTTATAAGAGTTTCCCTGGTCATGGTGTCTTAGAAATAGAAATAGAAATATCAATAAAAACCCTAACTAAGACACTAGGTTTCCCACATCCTGCAGCTGGAGAATCCATGTCTACTGATACTATTCTTGCTGGGTTTTTGTTCACAAATACATTTGAAAGGAAGTTGTGAGTTGTAGTAAATAGTGAGAATCTGCAGCTGCAGGTAACTCAGGATGCAGAGGAGCCACGTAATCCAGAGTTTTAAGGAGCAGGAGCAGGAGGTACAAGGCAATGCAGCAAGAAGGGCTGTACATGGCAGGCCATTCACATCCTACTATCATGGGCTATCCTTGTATTTCAGACAGACAGCAGAAGGAAGGAAGCAAGATGGTGCCAGCTGCCCACTACCCGTGTAACTGATTCATCACCATGTTGAGCTTGGTCCTTTCCCCTAGAAAGGAATGTGACTGACTGACACAGTGGCAGCCTCTGACATTTGTTACAAATCACCTGGCAAGAAGCCACTAAAGGGAGGAAAGATGGACCTGAGAAGGTTCTGACCATCACAACTGGGCAGATAGAAACACAGACACTATGGCAAAGTTGGGCTGTAACAGCAAGCACTTGTGGCCATGGTTTGCACACACCTTAGAAGGCCAGGAAGCAGAGAGCTAAGTCCAGGAATGCTGAGCTATAACTCTCTACCCCCATTCCTACAGCCCTGTGTCTGCCAGTGCCAGCCAAACCCAAGGTTCAAAGGTTCCATCAATTCCCCAAACAGTGCAACCAGCCAGGGACCAAATATTCAAATACACAAGCCTAAGGGGCATTTCATATCCAAGCCATAGCACTCTTTCTCCCCAGCCCTCGCTGTTGACTAAGGCTGCTTTACTGACAGCCAGAGGACTTAGAACAGGATGTTGCAGTCTTGTGGTTCTGGGGCCAGATGGATGTCTGTGGTCAAGAGCATCAGTAGCATCTATTTCTTCTGGTGGCCTTAAGTGAGACTCTGTTCCAGGCCTCTGTCCTGCCTTTCTAAGGTCTGTAAGTAGGCTGCTCCAATCCTCTATCTCCACATGGCATTCTCCTGCCTCTGCACATTGCCTTCCATCTGTACCTGCCTGTCCACTCGTGAATTTCCGTTCTTAAAAGGACATGTTCATGTTGGGTTAAGTGTCACTCTAGTGACCTTGTCCTTGCAGGATCGTCTGCAAAGACCTTGTTTTTAAATAAGGTCACATTCAGATGTCCCGGGGCTAGAACTTCAACACCTTTGAGGGCGGGGGGATCACAGCCCAGCTCAGTGTATGCCCCGCAATTGTCTTTGTCCCTGATGTGACCATCCTTTTCCATATGGATGATCTTGTTGTCACTCAGTCTCAATATTTTGATTCAGAATAGGTCCTTGTGTCTACTCAGCAAGCCCCATAAGAACAATACGCCATGGAATACACATAACCACACACGAAACTGTGCACGATGGCAATGAATACCACTTTAAAACCCCACCAGGCCCCTTTAGTCTTGGCTTTGCATCATGAAGAGTTAGCAAAGAAGCTTGCTCAATGTATCACACCCCTCAGGAAGAACACAGGCCCTTTCCAGTCAGAGAGCAAAACACAGGAAAACTACCCCATAGACTCTAGGGCCTAGACTTTCAGCGCACAGGACAGGGCGTAATAGCTGTGAGGGCTGCCTCGCAATAACAAACTCCAATGGGTGTCTCGGGGGGAGTTATCGTAAGAAAAGTTATCAGAAGAAAAGTTTGATTCTTGTCTTTCGTCAGCTGACATGGGACAGGCTTGACCATCCTTAACTCTGTGGCTTCTGCCAACTTGTCATGACAGGAAGCGAGGGACAGTGGAGGCATAGCAGTTCCCAGGCAAATGAACCTGAAGGGAACAGCTGCACCCAAAGTAACATGGTTCAAACGAATTGTAAGAAAGTGGGATGGAGTTTTAGGGACCACTAAGAATCTAGTGTATGGGCTGGGCAGCAGTGGTACATGCCTTTAATCCCAGCACTTGGGAGGCAGAGGCAGGCAGACCTCTGTGAGTTCGAGGCCATCCTGGTCTACAGAGCGAGATCCAGGACAGGTGTCAAAACTACACAGAGAAACCCTGTCTCAAAAAACAAACAAACAAACAAACAAAAAATCTGATGTATGAAAGAAAGAGAGACAGAAATGTGTATCTATTCTTGCTTTTCTTTTTCTTTTTCTTTTCTTTTTTCTCAAATGAGGGAGATAAAACATCTGGACAGGTGTTGAAAAGTCCAAGAATGTCAAGAGATGCTGGATGCAGCCTGGAGATGCTGCAGTGAGAATTCCCTCCAGCCTGCATGTCTGGCAGGGCACCGCATGCCAGGGCAGCCTTACCAGAGGAAGGCAGCACTGGCTTCCTGCACTCCACAGACGCTAAGAGGAATCCTTGGCTTATCTCATGTGCACTCTGGAGGGAAGAAACATAGCGGAGTGGCAGAGAGATGATGGACTGACAGAAGCCCAGAATCAAGACAAAAGGCTGCAGCATGTAGGATGGCTACAACCAGAAGCCAGGATCCAAACCACAGATGACTAAGGTCCCAGTAGACCCAACACCAAGTGTGATGGTTAAGAGTGATACCAGCTTATCAAGATCCAGAATCTTCTGAGAAACAAGGCCCCAGGAATACTTGCAAGGGAATATTTAGATTAGGGTGATATAGGAAGATCATGAGTGTGGGTGGGACCATTCCATAGCCCAGGGTCCTGGAGAGCAAACTGAGCATGGACTGGCATTCACTGTTCTCTGCTTCCAGACTGCAGATGCATTGTGACCGGCTCCCTCAAACCCCCAATTGGACTGTACCACATTGAACTGTGAGCCAAAATAATCCCTTCCTTCCTTAGGTTTGCTTGTTGGTGACAGTCTCAAAGCAACGAGACAAGTAACTAATGGATTAGGGTCTCCGAGTTGCACAGCCGGCATCCTGGCATCCCAGCATCCCCGCATCCCGGCATCCGGGCATCCCGGCATCCTCGCATCCCGGCATCCCGGCATCCTCGCATCCCGGTATCCTGGCATCCCGGCATCAATTCCGCACATCTCTCTCCATCTCTAGAGAGATTAGACAGGGAAAAGAGAATCAGGAAGAAGGCAAAGAGGATCTGAAAACTCTGGTGCTTTCTCACAAGAGACTGAGTCAGCAGACAGCAGTCAGATTTAACTAGCTACACTCTTCTCCCAGCTCAGTGAAGGCATTTGATATGGCACAGGAAAGACTAGAAGTCACGTTTCTGAGCACGTCTAAACAGAACATAACTACACTTGTGCCCTGGCAACATGCAGGAATTTAATTACTGTCCATGGAAACTCTAGATTTAGTCACAAACATTTAGAGAGTGTAGTTTCTTGGATCCTTTCACTAGAAGACAAACTGCTATCTTTTTCTGGAGTCTATACCTGACTGCTGTGTTGTGGGATTTTTGTTTTTTAATGTGCACAGCTGTATTGGGGAATAATGTGTATTGCTAAGTGTGTGACATGTGGCAGCTCTGGTAGCTGAGAGTTGATGAGGAAGTCACTGAGCAGGAAAGGCTGTCCTGTGGAGGTCTACCTCATGCCGAAGGGAAGGGAAGGGAAGGGAAGATACTGAACATCCAGAGCAGGGCAATTCCAGGCAAAGAGCCGTGGCGGCAAGCTCGAGTCCTGGACCAGATGAACCACAGGGAAGCCATCAGCAGCGCGCATAGAGAGCTTCATTCAGACACAGGCAACGCTTACAAAGACCAGATTAACAAATTACTCAGATACAAGTGGGTGGTTTGGGCTGGAAGCACAAAAGACTACAGTTTTCACTGGTAACATATTTAAAGGAAGTCAGGGAAAAGACTCAGGTGCTTAAGACACAAAGTAAAGGCTGAAGGCAGAGGATTGCAAGATCAAAGCTTGCCTCAGCTACAGAGTGACTTGAAAGCCCACTTGGATCCATTAGTGAAATTCTGCCTCAAAATAGAAATGAAAAGGTCTGGAGCAATGACTCAGTGAGAGATTTACCTAGCAGGCAAGTTCAATTCCCAGCCCTGGAGTGGGGGGGGGGGGGAGGGGAGAAATAACCTAAAGAATTCTAGGTAAATTTTCTTTTACCTCTTCAATGAGATTACATCCCTCAACAAAGTCATCTTAAATGGAAAATACTGTAAGTCCAAGTACATCAGATATACCCACACTACAGAATGCCCAGCACTCTGTGTCTTTGTGTCCCCTAAGGACCTGGGGCTCTCTAGGAGCTATGGATATCTACTTAACATCCAGTCAGGTATCACTAACATGGAAGAGGTTAAATGTTTTCCTATTAGGTATAAATCACATGCATGAGCCACCATAAGTCAGGGACCTCCTATATTCACCAAGGCAGTACCTGCTGACGATGGCTGCATTTAAGAAATCACATGCTATACTAATGATGGATAGAGGACTGAATGAGTATCCTGGCCTCCCCGCACAGGCAGGACACTCTAAGGGCAAGTTCCGAACATACAGTGTTCTGGGAATCCAATGTCCAAGTGACTCCCACTTGCTAACAGCAGTGATGTGTTCACAAGCATAGCCAGTATTACTCCCTTCCCTGTCTCAGTTCTCCAATCCTACTTGTTCTTCCCTAGACCATCATCCAAATGCCTATCTCCATTTCAGTTGGCATCCAACGTCATCCAATGATGAGCTTCCTGGAGAGCCCAACCTGAGATGCCAGTGTGTGGGGTACATCGGATGAGGGACTTGATGGGAGAGACTGCATCTCATTTCAGAGACTCGGAGAAGGGACTTCAAATGATGCTCTCCCAAAAGTAATGAAGAGAACAGTGGTGGTAAACTTAGAAGAGAGGATCTAAGGAGCATAATGATGCCTACATGTCAGAAAGCCTAGTGGGTGGAGGGGGTAATTGGTGGGTCTGGGGGTA
The DNA here is from genome assembly GCA_902168415.1 of Peromyscus melanophrys. NCBI lineage: Eukaryota > Metazoa > Chordata > Mammalia > Rodentia > Cricetidae > Peromyscus > Peromyscus melanophrys. Next base: position 55,370 of record CABHPR010153991.1, on the reverse strand, counting down.
ATGTTTGGCATGGCCGATCTGGAAGAACTCATACTGGAGCAAACTGAGTGTTTAATCCTAGAGTTGGATAGGAGTTAGAGGAAGCAGACAGCCACAGATCTGGGTTTTGCAGATTGGAAATTAATACTGAGAAACAGGTTTTAAATCCTGATGTTTGCTGTTCAACAGCAGTTACGAGTCTGGTCTCTTCTTTAATCACAGCGGGCTCTCTCCTGCAGCCTTCTGGGTGACTACGCTTAATGAATCCAATGTGTCCCAATATTTCCAAGGGGCTCTGCTGCTCTCCAGCCTCTGCCTTGTAAAGATGAACCAGATAATCATCTTCCTTCCAAGAGGCACGGGATAAAAAGAGGCTGTGCTTTAAAATGGAATGTCGGCATCTGACCATATTAAAACCAACATTCCTGAGCATGAGGGCTAGGCCAGCTAAGGCTGCATGCTAAGACCCCATCTTCAATGAACAAATGAATAAATAGATTTATTTTTTTAAAAAAATCATCTCAAAGTGAAGGATTTTATTATAAAATTGTTGCATTTTAGAGCTAAAACAAAGAGCTATCTTCTTGAGTAAATGCAACGAGGTGAACTACAGCATACATTGTTCTAAAATAATTTTCTAGAATATGTGGTTTAAGATTTTTTTCTCTGTGTCATGTTGACCACTAGAAAGTGAGGGCAGAGTTCTCAGATGTATAAGATGCAATGTCCATGATGCAAGGATCCCTGTTTAATGTATTAATGGAGTGTAACTGCAAGGTAATGCATTGAAGGACAGTGAAAATACTACCCATGTGATGCTTTATTAAAACTCCCAAGATATACACCAATAACCAAACCTTGGGGTGTTGTCAGTGGCTATGGGTCATGGGGGTCACAGCAGTACCCTGGGCAGCTCTTTCCAGAGACACTTATTCAGGTGAAGGCAGGACTCCTGACTTCACTACAGAAAAGAATTTCAGGGCAGCCAATCGGAAACAGAGCTGCGTTTATTCAAAAGACATTCTAGCATATGTTTAAGCACAGGGGTTACTAGAAACCTGCTCAGGGAAAGGGTAAGTGTATGGGCTTCTCAGAAGAGGGCCCTGCTTAATTATCTTGACAGCGGCCACATAGTAATTACACACACACACACACACACACACACACACACACACACACACAAAACACACACACAAAATTTGGAAAGACACATCTTCAAAAAGTTACTGAGGAATGTAAATGACCACAGGGTGGTTCCAGGGGTGTCCTGGATAAGATTATGACAGATAAGATAATGCCCTACATCATAGATACTGTGTGGAGAGCTAGGAAGTTTTCATTGTACACAGAACTTAATAGTCTTATTTGTGAGATGCTCAGAAAATGCACATCTGGGAAGGAGTGGGACCGTACCCAAGTTCATATATGTGCAGGCTTTAAGCATGATTCATTGCTTTTGTTTGAGTTGTATTTGAAAATATCTCTATGGCAACCTTCACACCAAATGTTAATTATGCTGGAATCCTTTCCCCTTAGCTGGCAAGGGACTTCAGCCAGGCTCTGGAGTGAAGGGCTTAGTCTCTTTAATGTCCTGTGTCTTTCTCCTGACTCAGTATCAGGGGCAGTGGAATGATGTTGAAACCAGTAAAATAAATTAAAAATAGACTACAAATGTAAATACTTTTAAAATAAGAGCATAAGGCTTCTATAAAGCTACACAGTGATTTAATAATATTTATCTGTGTTGAATATCAAAGAATATAATTATAAAAATCAGGGAAGATTTGTAGGGATGATAAAGTGAAGTGAAAACATTCCGAAAACCTCCCTTTCATCCAGGGAGACGTTAACTGCAGTGCACAGTGCAGATCACGACAGCAGGATGCGTTAAAAGGAACGTAGAGCAGCAGAAATTCTCCTGTAGCAGAAACAGAAACATGATGATAAGTGGCAATTTAAAATCACACACACACACACACACACACACACACACACACACACACACACACACATGAGAAGGCAAGAAAGAAAAGAAGAAGGGATGAAATCAAACATGGCATGGGACAAGTAGACGTGTGCTAATTTCACTTGTGAAAAAGACACAATTGGTGTTGAGGGGCCACAGAGAGATGGATCAGCCGTTAAGAGCACTGGCTGCTCTTGCAGAGGACTTGGGGTTTTACAACTGTCTGTAACTCCAATTTCAGGGGATCTAATGCCCCTCTCTGGCTTCCATGGGCACCAGGCACGCACATGGTGAACAGACAGAGATGAGGCAAAACACATGCATGCATAAAATAAAAATAAGTAAAACTTAAAAAAAAAATACAACTGCATAGAGACTGTAGGATTCTGAACTAAAAAGAGCAACGGAGAACCATGGAAGACAGAGAATGAACGCTGATGCGTCAGAAGATGAGAAAGAGGAGAGGTGACCCAAACCAGTATCAGAGGAAGTGGAACTGGGCGGAAATGTTAACTGGGGCAGCACATTGGAAAGGGCAGCATGGTGTTTTCTTCATGGGATGAGCATAAGACTCTTCCAATGGTTATAAAAGGCTTTACCAAATGCTCAGAGGGCAAACTTCTGGAATAGAGGACTCAGTACCATAGAGACATCAATTCTCCCCAAAGAATTCACTTGTGGGTGGGGCCTGAGCACTGACTGGCTGGCTCTCGGTGTGCATTCCACCAACAATCTCCCTTAGACATTGCTTCTGGAACTGACGGAATCACTCTCAAGTTTTTGGGGAAGAACAGACGAATGAGAAAACAAGGTGAGATTCCACAAATGATCAGGTGATGGTTCTGCACTGCCCTCCACGTCCCATGCAGGGACCATCTCAGCTCTGCTTCTCAACCGCACTCCTTCCCACACACTCCACTCCATCCTAGATGGATGGACTTTCCTTACAATCCTCCTAAAAGAATGACAAAGATTAATCCAAGGACAGAAACCTCCGTGTCTTCTTCTGTTTTTCTGTTACTTCAGAGGAAGCCGCGCTCTAAATCCCATAATACTTTATTTCTCCAAGATTTTCTGTTTTTTTTTCTTTGACTGTGTAGTTCCAGTCACTTTAGAAACATTTGATGTCCCCACTCCAACAAAGGACAATTGAAAAAACAAACTCTTAGCTATATCCTAAAATACCACCTGTTCCTTCTTGGATCTAAAAGTCTCTCGAAGGACTTTGTTTTCCCTCAAAACTAGACCTGACCTTTATTCCAACATGACAGGGATAGTCGTTACTTGGTTTTATGGGTTTTTTTTGTGATGTCCTTGACCCCTCTGACTCCTACAATCCTTCCTCTCTCCTGCAGGATTCTCCAAGCTCGACGTAATGTTTGGCTGTGGGTCTTTGTATCTGTTTCCATCAGTTACTGGATGAAGGCTCTCTGAGGACAATTAGGGTAGTCACTAACCTCATCACAGGGGATGACCAGTTCAGGCTACATAACCTCTATTGCTAGGAGTCTCAGCTGGGGTTATCACTGTAGATTTGTGGGAGTTTCTCTTGCATCCTATTTCTTCCTGACCCTGGAAGCCCCCCTTTCCAGTCATCTTTTTCAGTACTCTTCCTTTCCACCCACCCCCAACCTGATCCCTCAAGTTCCAGTGCCTACCCAACCTGAGTCCACTCAGAAGATCTCTTCTATCTCCCCTTCTCAAGGAAATTCATATATCCCCCACTGGGTCCTCCTTATTACCTAGCCTCTTTGGGTCTGTGGACTGTAGCATGGTTATCTTTTACTTTAAAGCTAATATCCACATATGAGTGAATACATACATGTTCGTGTTTCTGGGTCTGGATTACTTCACTCAAGATGATTTTTCTAATTCTATCCATTTGCCTTCAAATTTCCTGATGTCAATGTTTTTAATAGCTGAGTTGCGTAAATGTGCCACATTTTCTTTATCCATTCTTAAGTAGAGGGACATCTAGGTTGTTTCCAGGTTCAGCTATTACAAATAAAGCTGCTATGAATATAGTTGAGCAAGTGTCCTTGTGGTATGATTGAACATCCTTTTGGTATATGCCCAAGAGTAGTATTGCTGGGTCTTGAAGAAGATTGATTCCCAATTTTCTGTGAAACTGCCACATTGATTTCCAAAGTGACTGTACAAGTTTGCACTCCCACCAGCAGTGGAGGAGTGTTCCCCTTGCTCCACATCCTCTCCTGCATAAACTGTGGTCATTTGTGATTTTGATCTTAGCCACTTTGACAGGTGTAAGATAGAATCTCAGAGTCATTTTGATTTGCACTTCCCTGATGGCTAAGGACGATGAACACTTCTTTAAGTATTTCTCCATTGCTTAAGATTTTTCTATTGAAAATTCTCTGTTTAGGTCTATATCCCATTTTTAAATTGCATTCTTTCATTTTTTTTGATGTCTAGTTTCTTGAGTTCTTTATATATTTTGGAGATCAGCCCTCTGTCAGATATGGGGTAGGTGAAACTCTTTTCCCATTCTGGAGGCTGCCATTTTGTCCTACTGATGGTATCTTTCGCCTTACAGAAGCTTTTCAGTTTCATGAAATCCCATTTATTAACTGTTGATTTCAGTGTCTGTGCTGCGGGTGTTCTATTCAGGAGTTTTCTCCTGTGCCAGTGCATTCAAGGCTATTCCCCCACTTCCTCTCATATCAGGTTCAGTGTAAATGGATTTATGTAGAGGTCTTTGATCCACTTAGACATGAGTTTTGTGCAGGGTGATAAATATGGATCGATTTGCATTCTTCTACATGCTAACATCCAGTTATGCCAGCACCATTTGTTGAAGATGCTTTCTTTAATCCAAGAAAGAAACCAGGGAAATAATACCCTTCGGAATAGCCACAAACAATATAAAATATCTTGGGGTAGCTCTAACAAGTAAAAGCAAGTGAAAGACCCATATAACAAGAATTTCAAGTCTTTGAAGAAAGAAATTGGAGAAGATATCAGAAAATAGAAAGATCTCTCATGCTCATGATTCGATAGGATTAACATAGTAAAAATGGCAATCTTATCAAAAGGAATCTACAGATTCAATGTAATCCCCATCAAAATTCCAACACAATTCCTTATCAACCTTGAAAGAACAATGCTCAACTTCATATGGGAAAACAAAAAACCCAGGATGGCTAAAACAATCCCATATGATAAAAGAACCATCCCTGACCTCAAGCTCTACCACAGAGCTATAGTTATAAATACAGCATGGTATTGGCATAAAAACAGACACATTGATGAATGGAATGGAATTGAAGACTCAGACATAAATCCACACACCTATGGACACTTGATTTTTGACATAGAATCCCAAACTATACAATGCTTTCACTCTGGACTGCCTCCCAACCTGACTTCACTCAGCAGCCACAGTGATTCCAACAAAACAACACATTAAAAGCAAAGTGAGACAATAGAAAATCAGGAGAGTAAGGGAATCCTCTCTGACTGGAGCTTGTCCGTGGTGTCCCTGACCATGGAGTCCTCTGGTACAAGCACAGGATAGTTATGGGGGCAGATGTACTGATGTAGCTGCAGCCTTGTTCCCTGGGTTGTGTTGTAAGATTCATGACATCAAGATCTGTCATTAGGTCTATTGTTATGAGCTGTTTTTAGCTTCATTTTCTTAACTAGTGATTGAGGTAGGAAGGCCCAGCCCATTGTGGTAAAAAGCAAACTGAACAAGCCATGAGGGCAATCCAGTAAGCAGCACCCCTCCTTGGCCTCTGCATCTATCAGTCCTACCTCCAGGTTCCGTTTCTGTTTTTTGAGTTCCTATCTTGACTTCCTTCAGTGATGAACAGTGATATCAAAGCATGAACCAGATAAACCCTTTCCACCTCAATTTACTTTTGGTCATAGTGTTTTATCACAGCACTAATAACCCTAAGACAAAGATGAACTGTGAATGGAAGAGAAAGTAACAGGTCAACAGTGACTGAAAGAAAAAAAATGACAAGAAACACAATCGCGATCATGAAGCTGTTAGTTTTAATGATGAAGAAAACATATATAAACAATTTACAATGGCCAAATTATTCAATATTCCTTTCCAGAATAAAGTGAATAATTGATGTAAATAATCAATTTTGTATCATGCCACATATAAAAATGTAAATTTCAGTCCATTCAAAAAGAAGAAAAAAGCACCATTGAATATTTGATAATTATCAATGACAGTAGACAAGTCTAAGCATAAACCTGGAAGGATTCTTTTTCATTGAGACACTCTTGAAACTGTGTAAGAAGAGCCTAAAGACTTCTTGTGCTCACACTGTGCTGTTTTCTTCTAGAAATTTATCCTAAGAACCTCGTGAGAAACTGACTTTCAAATATATACGAAGATATGCATGTGCTGAATTTATAGCCTGGAGTTAGAAGAGATCTGGATGTGAGATGGTTACATCATTGCACACATGTAGGCAGACAATAGTGCATCTCCAGACTAGGTGGGATCCCGAGGAATGTGGATGTAAAGACATACCCAGAAGAAAATGTTAAGAGAAATGCTCCAAGTAAAAAAGAAAAGGTAATTCTGTTTCATATTATAATTTTAAAATATATTAAAAAAAACTTAAAGATAATCTTATTTTCCTGTGTGCATTGAGTGGAAATTAGAATAAAAATCAGAAATCATCAAACGTTCTTTGTAAAATCCAAATAGCTAAATAAAGAGATAGCAGAAAAATATTAAACCATAAAATTAAAGCCAGAAATTTTCTTTCAGAATTTTCCGATGTATATTAAAATAGTATTTAGTAACCCATGAGAACTTAAAAATTTTAAGACGTCAAAGAGAATATTCACAAACACAGCTTACCTTCAGAAATTTTACATTGAAGGAAACGCAAGTTAAATGGAAGACAACTGGATATTTGGGATGGGATGTTCAAGCAAACACTGCCTTTACATACAATGACTCCAGAAATGATAAAGAGGGTGTGATGAATGCGCTCGTTTCAACTTGTTTGTCGAAATGCCATTACATGTCCAGCGTGATGGAGGCGTTCTGTGGACAGACGCAAGGAACACGGGGATTCACAATCCTTTGGAGTTCTTAAATTAGGACTCAGGGTTGCTTCGGAGTTAGATGGGATCGGGCATCTGTTTATTATCTCATGTGAATAAGCCCTCCATCCGCTCTGGTTTGTTTGTTTGTTTTCTCCCTTCGGTTTCCATTTCTGTAACATCTCAATGTACTTATTTTCTAGAAGGAACCCGAGCCCCAAACAGCCGCAAATGTTTGATGGGCTCACTGGTTAAGAATGGTTGGTGGTTAGCAACATATAAATAGAAGGGCCTATACCCAGTTTCAGCCAGTCTGACGCCATGAAAAAATTGATGAATAAATAATGAGAGTGTGCTGCTCTTTCATTAACTGGGATCCAGAGCCCTCAGCGAGCAGGGCCCACAGACGTCTGCCTGTTACAGACGCTTCCAAACTACAGCAGACAGGAGCTATTCGGGCGGCTGGGCTGGAGGTTTCTGAGAGGCCATGTTCCGTGCAGGGCCTTCCTGGGAGGCTTTTTTCCACAGACGCTGTTGTTTCTCAGTGGAAATTGTTCTGGTGCACTTGATGTTCATAAATTAGCACCATCTTTTGTGTGTTTCATCCTCTCTTGCTCAGAGGGCTTTTCCACTCGTAAGTCCTGACAGCTTCCAGGGGATTCCTGGAGGGTTCCCTGGGTAGAACTGCAGCTCCAGGACAAAGATTTGCTTTGTTTCACAGCAGAGACACTGTGATGCAGGTTAGTGAAATCATTCACCTATGCTGGAGGTGATAATACACATCGCTACTCTGCTTAATGGGGATTTTCATATCCATTAGCCCATCTAAATCCCATGGGGTCCAGGACTGTAAACAGCAGAGTGCGTTCTTACTCTCTTTTGTTTTAAACGTTCATTTGTTTTTATTAATGTGCATGGGGTGTTTCGTCTACATGTGTGGCTTTGCACCCTGTGCATGTAACGCCCACATATGTCAGAAGAGGGCATCAGACCCCCTGGACTGGTGTTATCCAGGATTGTTAGTGCTGTGTGGGTGTTAGGAATCAAACCTGGATCCTTTGCAAGAGCAGCAAGTCCTCTTAACCTCTGAGCCGTCACTCCAGACCCATGTCCTTATTTTCATCAAAATCAACAGCTTAGAAAATTCTAGAGACAGAGAGAATTCAAAGTGTTTGTCCTCAAGTTAGTTGGCTTTCCATACTTTCTATAATTCTATACAGCATATTCTCTATAATTCTATAATTTCTATACAATATGTTCTCTTATACTGAAACTTAGATTCATTCAGTAACTTGGCAGCTCATTACTGGGATCTACCATAATTCAGATCTATTCTACACACTGGAAAGCCAACTGTTTCAGGGTCCAGTGGGAGATGAAGGACAGAAAAGGTTAAAAAAAAAATAGTTACAGGGGATGCGACATTAGATAGCACACCACTAAGCAAAGCACAGCTACCTTATTGAGTGTCTCCAGAAACTCAAATTTAGTTAAGGAGTGACATTTGAGCCCTGCTCCAGATGACAAGCAGCAAGCAACCATGTGAAGAATGAAGATTATTCCAGGCTGAGGAGCCAGCAAATGAAAAGGCCCTGGGGCAGGACAAGCCTAACAGGTTCCCAGGATAATAAAATAGCCAGTGTAATTGGGGCATGAGAACACAGGGGATACGGGTTGTTGCATTTTTAAGGAATCTCAGTAAGTACTCAAGGTTGACAGGCTGGGTGGGGGGAGGGGCTTCAGCCAAGTGCAGGAAAAAACCAGCCAGGGATTTGGGACAGGAATTAATATCTGATTAGCAAGTCTTAAAGAGTCATCTGGCTGCTGTGAGGAATGGAACAGACTCTGCTGAAACAAGAGTGGGAACACAAAGATCAGTGAAGAGGAAGCCTCAGTGACCCAACAAAGGGGCATGGAGCTTGGGCCAGGGGAAAGATGTGGGGGCAGGGATAATCAAATTGACTTGGGATGCCTTTGGACAGCAGGGCTAAATGCAATAACTAATTTGATTTTTTTTTAATCAAGAGTAACTACTAAGTATGTGGCCTGGTACTTGATGACTTGTTTACTGTTCATCAACTTAAGCTGTTTATTCAGATTCTAACTGAACACCTACTGTGTGCCTATACTATATGCAACCCTCCATAGACATAGCCCATGCTTCCCTAGTGTGCACAGGCTGGTGCGGAACACAGTAGGCTCTATGATGGAATAGGGTGTTAGGAGGAAGGACAGTAACTGACCTGGCTTTTCAGAGTGCTTCGGGTCACATTCAATTTGTTCCCTAAGATTTGAATGCCACGGTTTAGTCTTCAGAGTGGCAGTGTTACGGTGTGGTCTGTCTGGTGGGACGTAGTTAGGTGCTTGTGGGTGTCACCTTTGAAAGGCATCGATGCTGGTCTCACACAGTCACTTGGTTCCCTTGAGTAGATATTGTAAGGCCACCACCTGGTTCACTCTACATTTGGATGTTTACTGCTCCGCCCTTTGACCAGGCTGTGATGCAGTCAAGAGACCCCTGCTGGAGACTGAGCAAAGAGGAATCTGCCCTATCCCGGCCTTGCAAGACCCAGGACTGTGAACAAAATAAACAGCTTTCTGCATATGGCTTTCAGCCTCAGAAAATTTTTTTTATAACAACAGAAAATTATATGAGAGAGGGAGAGAAGTACCATCGTTGCGGTGTGAGTAAGTTAGACAAATGTGTCTTCCATTCCAGAGCACAGGTGGGAGGGAGGGGATGTTTGTGAAGCAGAAAGCTGGTTGATATCACCTAAGCATGGGCAAGAGGGGTCAGCCTGAGCTGGGGGAACATGCAGGAAGCAGATGTAGACAAACCAGGCCTTTGGAAGGTAAGCAAGAGACAATTCGTTGTCTGGCCAGAACAGAGACATGGTCTGTGTCCAAGAACCATGTGTTAGCTCTCAGGAAGGAAGCCCCATCCATTGTCGGCAGTTTCACCTCATTTCTGTAAAAGCTACGGGATACAAGTGTATCTGTGATGTGTTTAAACGGGTGTCTGAAAAGAGATGTGGAGAGATACATAGTCGACGGATAACATTAATGACCCAGAGATGTGAACAGGGTAGGGGGTGCTTAAGATGTTTGGATTTATGTTCTTTTTATGTTCAAAAGCACAGTGAACGCATTGTTATCTTTAATATGGAAGGATCACTTTGGATTTATGGATTTATTGCATTTATTGACTTACTCTGTGTCTCTCTGTGTGTATGAGTGTGGGCATGTGAACGTCACAGAACACATATGGCGGACTGAAGACAATTTGCAGGATTCTGCTCTCTCCTTCCACCATGTGGGTCTTGGGGATCAAACTCAGGTCTTCAATCTGGATTGCAAGCACCTTTAGCTACTGAGCCATCCTACCAGCCCAGGAATCACTTTCCAAGTTCAACTTGGTTTGCTATATGGAGAAAGCATTGAAAGTGGGTCTACCATCTAAAGAACTAGCAGAGAAGTGAGGTCATAGAGATGTTCAACAGTCGGGAAGCCAAGGTTGTTCTGGGAACTGAGCTAGAGACCACTTGTACTACATTTTGAATAAATAAATATATAAACATCTGGCTGCTTTCTGCCTGTGTTCCAAAAACCTGAGTGCAGCTGAATTCAGAAGTAAGTTATTTTGTGGGTGAAATTTCAAGTGATCCTAACATCCATGCTATGGCATGGTTATTGCTTGCTACCTTCAAGTAGAGCTCCAGTGAGAGAAAGCAGACATACAGGGGAAATGTCCACTTTGGAAAGAAGAGGAGTGTGAATGAGAATTTAAAGCTACAGGCCAGGCAGGTTCAAAAGCAGCTATCACTGTGAACAGGCTATCACCACTTAAGAAAAAACTCACACTGTGAACTGGGACATTTCACACTGTGAACTGGGACATTTTGAAGGGTTATCCTGAGAGTTAGACTCCATGCATTGATTAATGGCTCCCATTTTTGAAAATCCAAACTTATTTAAAGGACAGAGCCTAACTGAGAATGTAGATTTCTCTGATGTTGAGCAAAACATTCTCTACATCAGAGCGGCCACCTGTGTGTGTATATCTCCAAAGTCGCTATGGAAGATTCATGGAGGTTGCTATAACTGTGGTCCAGGGACCCACAATTCATCAAGAGATGTCAAGCTGGCAGCAGAACTTGGCAGCGTCAGTTACACAGTACTATTTTTGCAGGCATAGTAAAATGTAGGAGTGAGGAGGTCACGAAAGCTTGCACCGGAGTTCCAGAAAACCACTGAGGTCAGGTACTATCTGGTAGAGTTGGATTCCTTCCAAAGAGTTAACGAGAGGTCATTAATGTGTCTACAAAAGTGAAGATTCAGTTGCCATGGAGACTCCAGGTTTGGGAGATGCTAAAATGATAGACACTTGCTGAAGAGAGCTACAGGTAGAGTGTGGAGAGGGGAGCTCAGTTAGGGGCTGGGTACCCACACCCTTTGGAGCCCAGATGATTCTATCGTGAGTCTCAAGATGCTGTATATGGCGCTCCAGGGTTTGGCATTTGCCCAGCTGGGCTTGGTCTACTCTTTCCTGGCTGTGGGATCATGTTTACTCTGTACCTTTGTGTTTTGAACGTGTGTAATTTGGTTTTGATTTTATAGAGGCTTACAGCTGAAAGATTGTCTTAAGCCTTAAAAGAAACTTTGGATTTGGAGTTGTTTGTTTGTTTGTTTGTTTGGTGTGGTCTCTGTGTAGCCCTGGTTGGCCTCAAACTAATGACGATCTACCTGCCTCTGCTTCCTGATGGCTGGGAATAAAGCCCCACACCAGACTTTGGATTTTTGAACAGTGTTGGGACTATTAAAGACTATGGGATTTTAAGAGCTCTACTAATGTATTTTGAATTGTGAGCTGAAAATGGGATTTTAGGGGCCAGGAATGAAATGTTACGTTTTAAAGTATTTGCGTGACAAGTTGACAAGGTTTGGTGGTTTAAATAAGAATGGCCCCCATAGGTTCATATATTTGAATGCTTTGTCACTGGGGAGTGGCACTATTAGGAGGTGTGGCCTTGTTGGAGTAGATGTGGCTTTGTTGGAGGAAGTGTGTCGCTAGGGGTGGGCTATGGGTTTCAAATGATCAAGCCAGGCCCAATCAGCCTGTCTCTCTCTCTCTCTCTCTCTCTCTCTCTCTCTCTCTCTCTCTCTCTCTCTCTCTCCCCCTCTCCCTTCTGCCTGAGGATCGGGATGCAGAACTCTCAGCTACCTCTCCAGCACCCTGTCTACCCCTGGGCCACCATGCTTCCCACCATGCTTTCTGCCATGTTGAAAATGGACTAAACCTCAGAATGTCAGCAAGCCCCAATCAAACGCTTTTCTTTATCAGAGTTGCTGTGGTCAAGGCATTTTTCTCACATAGAACACTGACTAAGAAACGGGGGTGGGGGTGGGTGGGGGGTAGAGTTCTGTTGGTTAATCTTCATGGTCCTTTTGACTGGGTTAAGCATCACCAGTCTGGAACTCTCGTGTGAGCCTCTCCAACCCCTTTACTCTTACAGTTGACCTCGCCTGAAAATCCAGGACTACGTGGCCGACAATGCCGAGTCCTGCTCCCAATCTAAATTCACACTCTTACTTCCTCAGCCTCCTGAGTAACTGGGATTACCAGCCTGTGCTCCCAAACTCCACCTAAATGACTTATTTTTCACTCCAGAGAGGACTGTGGAGTGCTGCTTTCCTTGGTAATGATTCATGGAAGGAGTCTGGGCCTCTCGTGCAGTCTCCTGTTGGGATTTGCCAACACTTGATCATAAACCCTCCCTTCCTGCTCCTCCATCCTTGCCAGGCTTCGCTTTACGCAACCACAACCCAGACACCTCTTCTGAAATCCCTGTTAGCAAAACACTGTTCACACGAAACCCGCTGACTTTTCTCCATTAGACCGCATTTCAGTGCAAAGTACCTGGCACCCCCTATGGTTCTTCCCCTTGCTGTGATATAACCAGACCAAAGCAACTGAAGTAAGGAAGCATTTAATTCGGCTCTCGGCTTGGAGATCCAATCCATCATGGTTGGAGGGGGGGAGGGGACAGTGACAGGAGCAAGCGACAGCCAGTGACATTGAGTCTGCGGTCAGAAGATATGAGCACTGATGCCTTCTGACTTCTTCAGTCAGAACCTCAGCCCAAGGAACGGTGCTATCCACACTTTGGGCGAGTCTTCTCAGTTAACCCTCTCGGAAATGCCCTCCACAGACATGCGCAGTGAAGATGCATGAAGGTTGCTCTAACTGGTCCAGGGCACCAGCATCTCTAAGCTCTGCAAAGGGATTCAAGAGCATCCTCAGTGAGTGCACCCCACTGAGCACTAGAGCCAACTCACTCTGCCACCCCAAGTGGCAATTCAGGAGGGGTTGAGACAGCATAAAAAAAATGAAAAGTGGAGTCACTGATGGCCAGGAATTACACATAGTGCTAAGGAGAAAATATGGCAGATAGAATGGAAACTCATCCAGAGAGACAAAAGGAGGGTAGAGTCACTGGGGACACAGAGGTGACAATAGGGTCCACCTAGGAAGATCTATAACAACCCTCAGGAGGTAAGGGTCTCCTGGAGCTGGTAAGACCCTCCTATATGCTAAAGAAGGCAATCATACATCTCAGATTCTTTCCATCCCTTACTCCATCACCTCTTTCCCCAACCTACAGTCAGTGAAGCTTCCGGAATCACACCCATCACAGACAGACCTCTGTGCACAGTTTGATGGAGGATTTAAACAAATGAACTAACCCGAACTTATAAACTATTGAAAAACAGCTACACTGAGAACCTTCCCTGTGGAAATTGAAGTGTGGGCGCAGGGGCAGACGAATAGTTATCCTAAGTTCATTTGGCATGAAAGACAAAACACACACACACACACACACACACACACACAGAGAGAGAGAGAGAGAGAGAGAGAGAGAGAGAGAGAGAGAGAGAGACCAGTAATAGAAAGACTCCTTCCCTCAGAACAGGAGGATCAGAGCTCAAGTCCAAAGCTGGAGCGGGAGCTCCGGCTCAGCCCCAGGGTCTCTGTCCCTGCTAGGCATCTCCACCCAGCATCTCCACATTGCCTCTGGTACCCAAGGAGACCTCCCCCAATGGCTCTTCTCTTTCTAGAACCTCTGTATGCTCTTCCTCTTCCTCCTCTGTAAATGTGACTGTGCCCTCCGGAATGGCTTGGTACCAGGACAGGCATTCTGTAACTCTGTAATACAACAACGTAACACTTAGGTTCTGACCATCCTTGGTGTGTGCTCCAGGCTGTACTGCTTTGTAACTACCTCACCATCCATCTCCAGCATGTTTTCATCTTCCTGGATGGAAACTCTGTGTCCAATCAATGCCAACTCTCCACCTCCCCCCCCCACCACCACTCCTGGCAACCACTACTCTTCTGTCTACTAACCTAAGTATGCCTGAGAAGCCATCTTAATGCTGGTGGTCACATGCTAAGGGGCCAACAACTCACTAGATTGAGGAAGGTGGGGCTGTGGGAGCACAAGGCCTTGTGACTCTGTGGCCTTTGACTTGTGGCACATTTCCTAGAGTATTTTGAGTCATCAAGTGACATGACTGCATTTGTCTTGGTGGCTGTCATTCACCCAGCACAATGTCTGTAAGCTTCACCTATGCTATAGCGTGGTGAATCTCCTTCTCTCTTAATTCGGAGTGATGCTCCTGTGTGTGTGTGTGTGTGTGTGTGTGTGTGTGTGTGTGTAACACTTTTCATCTTCCCTTTAAAACAAGACCCTGACTCTGTGCTTGGCAGCTTTAGGTACCACAAAGGAAAAGCCTGGGGCAGGCACCTTGGTCAACTTCCTGCAGGAGATGGAAGATGCCCTCTCCCAGTCCTTCCTGGGACCCCGTCATGTTCTTCCCCATTCTTTGTTCTAAGGGGAATGTAACTCCCTGTGTGACCATGCTGCTGTGGGTGGGGCACACACTCAGCTCTCCAGAGCTGGGCCCCACCCAAGCCACAAATTTTACCCCTTATGGATGAGTGCAGCTTCCAGACTGGCTGTTCTGGGCCCCAAAGCCTAGTAAAACCCCGGAAGAATCAGCTCTATTGTTGCCAGAATGCTTTGAAGATGAAGACAGACATAATGCACATAAAAAGTTGCCAAGTCAAGCCAATTAGTACTGAGCCAATGACCTCGGCAGCAAGGGAAAAATGGTTTCCGCTTATGTCATATCTTTCTCTCTCTAAATCACCTGAAACAGACTCACTTTGGTTGTTTTCCACGGAGCATCCAAGCTGCCAGCTGCTGTTTCTGTTGACAATATTTTCTCATCAGAATCAAAGAACAATAGCACACACACACATGCACACACACACACACACACACACACACACACACACACACACACACTCCCACATGGGCCACACACATATGACCACTTCAGCTTTGTTCTGTGGTTTCAGAGCCATTCAAGTCTGGATGGTTACCTTTACTGGTTTTTAGAATGGAAACTGGAAACCAAATCAAGACACCAAAGGCTATTCCTGCTAACTTGAGTGCTATTTTCCACTCCTTTCAAGGTAAAGAGCTACAATTCCCCCTTTGGTAGCAGCAGCGGATGGTTATGTCAAGCCCATGTGGCAGGGGTTAGCTCCTTTTGCCATGTGGCGATGAATCTGCCTGCTCATTCATTAGTTCTCTGCTGCACAGAGAGCCTGGCAAACCTTTCTGGAATCCTCAGCACAGCACTACAGCAGCACCTCTACCCTCAGAGAGCCACTCTGGTTGAAAAATATTTGATTATTTCAGGAATAATACGGGGCACACTGATGTTTGACAATTCTGTGTCTTCTCGTATGCCGTGCTCACCCCTGACCCGTATTCTGTACAAGAAATCAGGTGCCATGCAAAATGCTCAAAGAAGCCCCAACTCAAATGACTGGTCCATGGCAGAGAATGTTGGAGATTTCATTCCCACAGCTCAGATGATGTGAGAGCAAGATCCTTGAGGATGCTTGCCTGGAACCGCCATGGTTGCTCTGAGCCAAGAATTGGAATCACAAGGCTGAGAGGCAGATGAGCCAGGGTAGTGATGTAGCGGCAACCTGGCTCAGGCCCAGCAGCCGTCTCTCCCTGGGGCTTTTCTGGGTTCTACTCATCCAAGAGTACTTAATGCCTAAGAAATGAAAGATATGAGCAAGAGGCACAGAAGCAGTGTTCATACTGACTGAGAAGAAATGGAAAGGGTTGCATTCGCCCTCCAGGAGGATTTTGCTGGGGAAAAAGATATTCTGCAGTGATGCTCAAGAATGACTCATTTTTAGCATCTTTTTTAAACCTCAGGCCAAGGGTCTCTGTATTCCTTACTAGTAAAATCCACTCATTCAACAGGCCCTCTAGGGAGAGCTGAAGACCACATCAGCGGCACGTGACATGTCCTCTTCTCCTGCTGAAACTTCCTTCCACTCTCCTAAGAGTGTGAAGAACACAGCCTTTTTTTTTTTCCCCACAAAGAAAGGTGACATATTTTTCCCCAGAGTAGAAGCGACATATTTCACTTCTGAGCCGAGACATTCAGAAGTCCTCTGCCCACCTCAGCACCCTCTGGTGATGGCTGTGGGGTGAGAGGGGGGAGCCAGAAGGTATAGCACGAATTCTCCAGCACTTCCAGACCCACACTGGATTTTGTGGCCAAGAAATACATTCCATTTATTACTTCCTGAGGTGTCGGTTTTATTCGTTGCAGCAGCATTTTCTGTGCCCACACTTGCTAATTAAAGTGCCTACTTTTGTAGAAAAACAAGGTTGTTTATTAACAAACTGTATTTACTGACTGTATGAAGTACATATTCATATGAGCTGGGATGCTGTTCCCTTGAGCACAAGAGCCTAAATTACCAGAGTCACCAGACCAGCTGTTGCTACTCATCTGGGAGACTCAAGATCAGGCTTAGTGGCCGTTCTTCCTTCCCTCACATTGGAGATGGTAGGAGGGGCAGTAGACCTTCCTTCCCTCACAGTTGGAGATGGCAGAAGTGGCAGTAGACCTTCCTTCCCTCACATTGGAGATGGTAGGAGGGCCAATAGACCTTCCTTCCCTCACATTGGAGATGGTAGGAGGGGCAGTAGACCTTCCTTCCCTCACAGTCGGAGATGGCAGGAGGGGCATTAGACCTTCCTTCCCTCACATTGGAGATGGTAGGAAGGGCAGTAGACCTTCCTTCCCTTACATTGGAGATGGCAGGAGGGCCAGTAGACCTTCCTTCCCTCACATTGGAGATGGCAGGAGGGGCCAGTAGACCTTCCTTCCCTCACATTGGAGATGGCAGGAGGGCCAGTAGACTGTCACTAGGAAATCCAGTCACTGCAGGCAGTTCTGCCTCAGCTCCAGTTCTCTCTGAAGGTCTGACATTCATAGAGTATGGAGGGTTAACTGGGAAGGGGGAAACTCTCTGAAACTATGGGGAAGTCATCGTCCATGCCGGGAGGACTTTTTAGGGGTGTCGCTGCTTGGGGGGTCACCTGTGATGCTGTGGTAACCTTACCCAATACTGCATAGGTAAACCCAATAAACTCATTGGTTCTCAAACTGGATTTAACTGCAAGTACTTTAAAGTCTGTTGGTTGGACCCGATCTAGGGGAGCAGTTCTTCTCTCCCTGAGCAAAGTTCACACAACAGTATGTGTGCTATTGTTTAGATCTGGAATGTCCCACAGTGGTCCATATGCTGAAGACTAGACGTCTCCAACTTGTGGCACCATTGGGAGGTTGTGGAACCTTTAGGAGATGAACTGGATGGGAAAAAGAGAAGCTAGGTTATCAGGAGCATGCCCTGAAGGAGATGCAGAGACCTAGTCACTTCCTCTCTCCTTTGGTTTCTCCTCTTTCACATGCCACCGTTGTACTGCACAGCCACAGACTAAGCAGCAGTGCAAACTCACCATTGGCCAAGACCTCCGCGACCAGGAGCCAGAGGAAGTCTTCCGTCCTGTGAACTGATTGTCACACAATCTATATCCGTAGATACACACACACTGGTGTAGACATTCACAATGGAGAGCTGATACAGTGTATATGTGTCCATAGATCCACATGCATGGGTGTAGACATTCACAATGGAGAGCTGATATCGTGTATTTGTGTCCGTAGATCCACACACACAGGATAGACATTCACAGTAGAGA
>CABHPR010153991.1:12753-37234 GCA_902168415.1 Peromyscus melanophrys | reverse complement strand
ACACACGGGTGTAGACAGACATTCACAATGGAGAGCTGATACAGTGTGTATCTGTAGATCCGTATACACAGGTGTAGACATCCACATACATTTCCTCAGTTTGCTCAGAACTAACTGGGTCACAATAGCTGCTGCTCCAACCACAAGCCATCCCATTCCAGTCCACCCTCCACAAACCACCGGAGAAGAATTTCTAAAAAGTAAACACAATCGAATGATCTCCTTCCACCCCTATTAAAATCCCTTGCGATTCCTCACCAGGAACACATTGTTTCTTATTATTTGTACTCCCTCCCTTTAATAAAGAGTGCCGCACCAAAGAAATTCAAAGGACAAGCAGAAATGGCCCTCATAGCCCTGGGCCAGCAGTTTGTGATACAAAGCTGCAGGCCACACTAAGCAACATCTGGCAGCAAAGTGCTATAGTCTGTAAATACCACTGGTCATGGACTGGGGCAGCATGGAGCAGCCAGAGCAGAGCTAGTCATTGGCTGGAAAGCCACCTCTGCTGTTTAGTTCCCTGCTCTGTTAAATGGGGCTAATAAGGAGTCTAAAAGTCAGCAGTTTGCCAGGAGGTCCAAATGAGATAAGGTGTAAAAAAGCACATTTAGAATTGCGCCTGCATTCCATGACACTCCATAAATAGAAGCTGTTATTGTTTTATTTAGCTTTCTCTTTATTGACCTTTAATAAGGCAAGGCTGGAGGTGTACTGGAAACTTCAACTAGGACCCAGCTGACAAAACAGAGCCTGTGCGGCTGCTGGGGTAGGAAGGATGCCCTTGCTGTGTCTGTGCAGGAGCAAAGCTTGAGCAATGACTAGGAGGGGCAGTGTGGTTGATGCCCTGTGATTGTCCCCACAGGGCAGAGCTGGAGATCATACTGCAAGGGAGGCCATCTGGTCGCAGCTCCAGCTGTGAGTGATTAGAAGTGGACTTACAGGTTCAAGGGAGCCTGGTAGGAACTCCCTTTAAAAACAATCAGGCCAGGAGTGGGCAGGGCGAGATGGCTTCTGGGACTGATGCTACAGGGTGATGCTTTTTGCTGGAGAGGTGTCTGATTTTGTTCCGTATAGGATTTTGAAGAGCTGGAAGGGCAGGATGAATTCGCTGTACAGGGCAGGTTCTATGAATGAGATGAGACGAGGGATAAAGCGGGTAGAAGAGGTAAAATTTGGAAAATCCAACACAGAAATTGTGAAGATGCCAAAAGAGGACAGAAGCGTCGAGAAGGAAGAGTGCCCGGGAGCACACAGGACAAGAAGGGGACTGTGACAAGAGAGAACCCTGAGTCCCTTTGGGTGAAGGTGGCAACCTGTCCTAAAAGTATAGAGGAGCTGTTTTCCTCCTGTGGTGCAGACACATCTGCTCAAGCACAGGCACACAGCAGTCCCACCTCCTTTTTCTCTGCTGCTTCTGAACCTATCCCAGCTTCTGCTCCAAACCCAGCCTCCCAAGACCACAGGCTTGATTTACCTCACAGCACCCGCCAGGGCCTCTCTCCTAGCAGATGGATGCATAAGCTCCGGTCACCACTGACCTTGCAAGGACCCCTTCCCTCAGGCCTGCTCTCTGCTAGGTAGCAGGGAGCCAAACCAATAAAGGTAACTCTGTTAATGTGTTAATGATCTCAGTAGGTTCACCAATTTTCTCCACAACTAATTCCCAGAGTAACTACTGATTTAGAGACACTCTCATCCTCAGACTGGAGACTCAGGGGGCATTGCTATGCCTCTAACAACCTTGATGACTTTATTTCCCTCTCTCCAGGATCCAATTTCTTCGTTGCTTTGAGGGAGAGAGGGGGGAGTGGTTTGAGGAAGAAGGAGGAGGGAGGGGGTAGGGGGAGACAGAGAGACAGAGAGACAAAGACAGACAGAGACAGAGAGAAAGGAATTATGCTGAAGATTCTGTTCACATCTTGACCCCGCCTTAAACACAGTAGGCTATTTTTGATGCTTCCTTTGTGACAGGGCCCCCAAGGTATCACAACCATGTTTCCCTGCACTCAGGACTATCTGCATAGCCTCATTAAGACCTCAGTCTCAAGGCTGTGACGGGGAGTTCAAACATGACATGAGTTATTAGCAGAGGCCATCGAAGCTGGCAAGATGCTTAGGAGGGAATGAAACATGTTCATTTTGGATGCTCAAGCAGCCCTGAGGCCAGAGAGAGAATATCACAGGGAAATCCGTGACACTTGAATTCAGCATTGATGATCCACACGATTGTCTCTTTCTAAATACAGTTATAAGTCTGCACCCAATACGTTCCATATTTTGTTTCAAAACCAATCTGATTAAAATGAAGCATGTAGTTGATACTAGAATCATTGTGATGGTGTCCACAGTGGAATATAGCACTCAGAGAGAAATAAATGAAGTCACAACACCACATACACATCTGAGAAACATGATATTGAATTAAAACTCAAAAAAGCTAAACCCAGAACCAGATACAGCATGATTCAATTTTTATAAAGCTCAAAAATAAGCAGATAAAACACAAATGATTAGGAAAATTTAAAGTATACCAATATACTTAGGTATTACACGTTTCTTTACAGACCCAAAGATAAAATACAGGAACAGTAAACACAAATTTTAATGTAATGAATACTCTTAATTTTGTCTTTAGTTGTAATGGCAAAGTATCCAGTTATTTATTTAATTTTACCATTAGTTATGACAATAGCTATATTCCATAGTTCCTCTTTATTAGGCCAAGATTCTAAGCTTGCTAAGAATTTTGTGATATAAAAATAAAATTATCATAGTTCTATCATAGAATATTTTCCTTTATTTAATACACTCACTTGATTTTGGATGTGAAGCGAGTCACTATCATAGTAGAAAGGTCTGTACTGACTCATGATGTAGCATCAATCTTATATGTTGCTGGTTTAATTAGCTAATATCTCGTGACGGATACTGGAGTCTATGTTCATGAGAGATGCTACTCTGTGGCTTTTTTGCTTTATTTTATTTTGTTTTATAATGTCTTTGGTTTTGCTATCAGAATGATTCTGACCTCACATTTTCTTTTTCTTACTACATTTTTTTAAATTTAAGTGTCTTAATTTATATATTGAACAAATACAAGTGCCAACCTTGTACAAAGCACTGTTCTACATATTTGAGAATCTTATCACTGAACAAGATAAACTTTAAAAAATGCTTCTCTTATTATAGGAGGTAGACAGAAAACACATTTTCAGATAGAATTGGCCGAAATTGGCTTTATTTCTTCTTTAATATCTGTTCAATGGAATCTACTAGTGCAGCCATCTTGCATGAGTTTTCTTTGAGGAAAAATTTTTATTATGAAATAAATTTAATTTTGCTTAGTTTAGACTTGACACTTTGTTTCTTTATGCATCAGTTTTAGAGATTTGTGTCTTTTAAGGAATTTGTTAATAACATTTGCTCATAATATTCTTATGCTCTTAACATCTCTAATCAGTGCTGATCTCCCTCCTCTTTGCTAATATTAACAATTTGTATTTTCTTCACTTTTTGGTCAAAGTATAAGACTCTTAATTTTATCAGTTAATTAGGAGGTTTTTATTTTTATTTCTCTCTCAATGAACAGACCTGTCATTGTGTATTTCACTGTTTTCTGGATGTGTTACAATTTACCTCCTTCTACTTCTTGAGACTTATTTTGCTCTTTCTTTTTAGTGGAGGCTAAGAAAATCAGTTTACATAAGAATTTTCTAATCCAAGCATTTAGAATGATGAATTCCCCAAAACTCGCCTTCAACTGCCTTCTTCGCCTCACATTCTTTTGTTTGCTTTGTAAAATCCATTGGGCATTTTGGAGTAGATGACTATTGTCCAAATGGTTGGGATCCTTCCTGCTATCTCTCTGCTTCAAATTTCAATTGAATTCCAAAGTAGTCAAGGAGCACACTTCTTTGTATATTCCAAAACTTTTATATTTGGTAACAGTTGTGTATTAGTTACTGATTTTATTTCTGTGATGAAATACTCGTCAGAAGCAAGAAGAGAAGGTTGATTGTGGCTCACAGTTCTGGAAGATTTCAGTCCCTCATAGTAGGAAAGGCTTAGCACTTGGAACAACAAGGCCATGTTGGCAGGAACATAAGGTGGCTGGTTGTATCATGCAGTCAAACAGGAAACAGGGTGTTCTGTATTTGCATTGGAGACCACATAACTGCCAAAGACACACACACACACACACATACACACACACACACACACACACACACACACACACACACACACACACACATACACACACATACACACACACACACCTCTAGTGGCTTATGCCAACTAGCTAGGCACCATGTACTAAAGGGTACTAAAAACCAAGATCCTGGTGACCAGAGAGCACCCTATGACTAGAACTCCAGTCTCATGGCCTCAGAGGTCAGTGCAGGGTCTGGCCTTTGTCTCCAGTGTTCCAAGAATCCCATGAGAGATTCTGTCTTTCATTTGTTTTTTGAGACAGGTTTTCTCTCTGTAGCCCTGGCTGTCCTGGAACTCACTCTGTGAACCAGACTGGCCTGAACTCACAGAGATCCACCAGCCTCTGCCTCCTAAGAGCTGAGATTAAAGGTGTGTGCCAACACTGCCTGGCTAGTCTGTGTCATTTTATTTGGGAATTGACACCGTGATTCAGGTTGATAATTATCAATGAGCACTGTCTGTTGATTCTATTATTCTGTTGCTATGATGTGGGTTTTTTCCACTCTTTTGATTTGTTGGTCTGAGACTCTTTGTGTTTTCTTGGAGGTGGCTAACTTTTTCCAATTGAAGTTTTCCTTCTAGCACCTTCTGTAGAGCTAGATTTGTAGAAAGATAGGTACCGCTTAAAATTAGTTTTATCGTAGAATGTTTTTCTTTCTCCACTTATTGTGACTGAAAGTTTTGCTGGGTATAGTAGTCTTAGTTGGCATCTGTGGCCTTCTTCTAATTTATAGAACATCAATTTAGGCCCTTCTAGTTTTTAGAGTCTCCATCAATGAGTCAGGTATTATTCCAATAAGTCTGCCTTTATATGTTACTTGGTCTTGTAGCTTTTAATATTCTTGTTTTTGTTTTTGTTAGTGTTTTGAGTAGTTTTATTTTCTGGTCCAGTCTAGTTGGTGCTCTATATGCTTCTTGTACTTTGATAGAAACCTCTTTATTTAGGTTAGGGAATTTTTCTTGTATAATTTTGTTGAATATTTTCTGTGCCTTTGACCTGGGTTTCTTCTCCTTCCTCTCTTTCTATTATTTGTAGATTTGGTCTTTTCATAGTATCCTATATTTCCTGGATGTTTTATACCTAGTTTAGATTTAACATTTTCTTTGTCTGAGATATCCATTTCTTCTATCTTGTTTTCAGTATCTGAGATTTTCCTTTCCATCTCTTGCATTCTGTCAGTAAGGCTTACCTTTGAGTTTCCATTTGAGTTCCCAAATTTTTCATTTCCAGTTTTCTCTCAGTTTGAGTTTTCTTTGGTGACTCTCTTTCTACTTCCACGTCTTGAACAGCTTACTTCATTTCCTTCCACTGTTGGTGTTTTCATAGATTTCGCTAATGGATTTATTCGTATCCTCTTTAAGGACCATGAATATTCATAATAGCCGTTTTGAAATATTTGGCTTGTGCTTCAGTTATATTGCATTTCTCAGGGTCTACTGTAGTAGGCTTGTTATGATCTAGCTTGTAGACAAATTGTCCTGGATGTGATTGACTGTGGTTTTGTAGCGGCATGTAGGCATCTTGGATTGGGATGCTTATAATTCTAGGTGCTGATATCTGGCCTTGTGTTTGTTAGGTGGGTGTTCTATTCCTTGGTGTCTGGTTCTTAGAGAGTGTGATGACTGTGGGTTGGCTGGTCGGGAATGCTTCTGAGATCTTGTCAGGTGTGGTCACTGGGGGTCTTGGGTTGAACATGTTTCTAGGTATTGGGAGCTGACACTAAGGGATTGGGATGAGATAGAAGGGAGTGGGATGAGAGGGTCCACAGGAGGGAGGAAACCTGGGTATACCACTGGGGTCTGTGTAGACTCCTGAGAATGGAGACAGAGAAAAAGAAGAGGCTACCGCAGGGAGTCTGCTGCGAAGCTGGGGGCTAAGACTGCTGGATTGGAACTGGAAGGGAGGAGGGGGGCTGGAGATTGCCTGCCTGATTTCCTGGCCAGCGTGGCTTCCAGGGAGTCCTTGAAGAAATAGGCAGTTGAGACAAAGGGATGGGGTCATGGAGGAAGGCTGTAGGAGATCTGCTCAAACCTGGTACCTAGTGCACACCCTTGGTCCTGTTGGCACATAGCCAAGACAGGATCACTCCAGCCACTCATTCCATAGTCAACACCAAGCTTCGCCAGTCCGTGTACCGGAACTTCATGAAGATACTATGCTACGAGGCACAAAAACCAGATTATACCAATAGGTTTGGGAGAAGAGAAAGTCAAAACAAACCCACATCAACAGATGAGTAAAACATGACAAAACAATGCAAGGAATATGACACAGCCACCACCCATGACACATCACCTACCGACCAAAGATGAAGAAATAGCTGAAAGGTCCTAGAAAGAACTCAAGAGTCTTCCTTGTTCAAAAGAATTGATGAGTACATAACCAGATGCGTGAATTAATAAAGTCTATCCAAAACCTTGACAAGACAGACTCTAAAGTGAACTTTAACAGTTGGTAAATTGGAGGTGAACGTCCAAAATATGGAGAAAAAAATTTAGCAATGAGATTGAAACATTGAAGACAATCAAACAGAAATACTTAAAATGAAGGAGATAGTTAAATAAAAACCAACACGGACATCATCATTAACAGACAAGACCTATCGACCTATAGACCTATAGAACAATGAAATTCAGGAATGGAGAACAAAGCTAAGAAAATAACACAAAAATAGAATATATGAGAAAAAATTAAGTAAATGTATTTCCAATAGTTGATATTTGAAAGCAAGTCTGGACACATTCAAGAAGCCAAACCTAGAATTTAAGGAGTAGAGGAAACAGAGGTAAAATCAACAGAATAAATTTATTTAAATTATAGCAGAAATCTCCCCATATTTACGAAAAGAAGTAGGCTTCCAAACACAAGAGGAATATAGAACTACAGACAGACATGACCAGAGAAGAAACTCACCATGGCATATTAGAGTTAAGATGTCAAAAAATGCAAAGTAAAGAAATAATCCTAAAAACAGCACAAGAAAAACAAAACTTAAAATGTTTCATTTCATGCTCTTCTAGCTTTTATGGTTGCTGGTGCAAAGTCTGAGTAATTCTGATATTGTTGCCTTTGCAACCCTGGTACTGGCATTAAAATAGATGCAGAGATCAATGGGATAGAATCGAAAGCTCAGAAATAAAATGACAAAACCATGTCCACTTCATTTTTCACAAAAAGAGGCGGGGGGTGGGGGGGAGCAAAAACATACACTGGAAAAAAGTCCATCAACAAACGGTGCTGACGATGATGAATTTTTTACCTGAAAAATCAAATTAGATCCTTCTCTTCTGACTTGTACAAAAACCAGCTCAAAATGTTTCAAAGATCTTAATTCAAAATGAAACATGGTAACATCTGAGGGAAAGACGCAGCCGCAGCATCTGAACAGCCTTCAAGATACTGGGGGAGCAAGAACTTTTTCAGCGGAACACCGACAGCACAGGAACTAACCCCAGGATCAAGAGATGGACTGCCTGGCAATTAAAAAGTTTCTGTACGACAAAGGACACAATCAGCAGAGTTGACAGACAGCCCACAGCAAGGGAGGAAATCTTAATCAGCTGCAGTTCAGACACGGGATCAACACCCAGAATTTACAAAGAACTTCAGAAAATAAATACCAAAAAGATAAAATTGTCAATCAACAAATGGACAGATAAATTAAATAAGCACTGTTCAAGAAAAGGAAAGACAGACAGACAGAGAAACAAATGGCCAATAACTATTTTTAAAACCGTTTGGTATCCCTAGCCAACAGGGAGATGCAAATTAAAACTCCTTGGACACCACCTCACCCCAGTCAGAACGGCTACCATCAAGAAATCTTAGAACAAATGTTGGAGACGATGTGGAGAGAGAGGAGCCCTTATTCTCGGTTGGTGGGATGCAAATTAATACAGCCATTGTGGAAATCAGTTTGGAGATTTCTCAAAAAATTAAAAATACAACTTGGATGTGGCACAGCTATTCCACTCCTGTCCACGTCCACGTATCCAGAGAACGACATAACCGACCACAGAGACACTGGCACCCCATGTTTAGTGCTGCCTTATTCACTAGCAAAGAATTGGAACCAACCTAGTTGTCCATTAACAGATAAATTGATATTGAAAATTTGGGGTGTGTGTGTGTGTGTGTGTGTGTGTGTGTGTGTGTGTGTGTGTGTATACTTATATCCATATATATGAATATTACTCAGTTCTAAAGAAAAATGAAATCAAAGTTTGCAGGAAAATGGATGAACTTAGATGTGGTGGTATTGTATTCCCCAAAATATTGTGTACCTTAATAAACTTATCTGGGGTCAGAGAACAGGACAGCCATAATATTAAATATGAGGATAGGCAGTGGTAGCACACGCCTTTATTCCTAGCATTCCAGAGGCAGAAATCCATGTGTTCAAGGATATAGCCAAGCATGGTGACTCAAGCCTTTAATCTCAGAAAGCGAGCCTTTAATCCCAGGGAGTGAGGCAGAAAGCAGAAAGATATATAAGGCGTGAGGACCAGAAACTAGAGGCATTTGGCTGGTTAAGCATTTGGCCTGGTTAAGCTTTCAGGCTTCTAGCAGCAGTTCAGCTGAGACCCATTCTGGATGAGGACTCAGAGGCCTCCAGCCTGAGGAAACAAGATCAGCTGAGGAACTGGCAAGATGAAGTGGCTGTGGCCTGATCTGTCTCTCTGACCTTCCAGCATTTCACGCCAATAACTGGCCTCCAGGTTTGTTTTATTAATAAGAACTTTTAAGATTCATGCTACACTTAGAATGTATAATATTAGGTTCAGTCACACAGTCATAGAAAGAAAAAAAACACATGTTCTCCTTTATATGAAACCTAGCCAATAAAACATGTGTGTATGAAAACAAATGTACATGTGGGAAAACAGTATAGCATGCAGAAAAAGAGAAAAAGAAAGAGTGAATACAGGGGATGAGGAAAGACTGACTGCAGGTGATGGGCACAAGTTATGAAAGAGAATATAAGGCTATTTTTCTCTATTATTTCTCTAGTTCTAACTTGGTCATTGATTTATTCAGTTTCAGTGGTGGACAAGTGCATTAAAATATATTCAATAGTGAAAGAGTAAAATCCAATGTGCAGCTCCGCAGCTTCCATTCTGAATGGCTAATCTCCCTCTGTAGAAGTTCATTGAGCTGTGTAGTCTTTGGGTCTTGCAAATTCTGATGTATGAAGTTTTTATTTGCAAGGCTTTTTAAAAAAATGATGTTTAAAATAAATTTAAAATAATTTTAAATATAATAATAATAATAATAATAATAATAATAATAATAATAATAATAATAGCAACAACAAGACCCTCTGGGGACCAAGTGTACACACAAGCCTGTGGGAAAACATTGTACAGTCACACCGTGACAAGTTGCTTTTCTGAGTTCAATTCCCAGCACCCACATGGTGGCTTACAACCATCTGTAATGAGATCTGGCACCCACTTCTGTACACATAATAAATAAATAAATCTTAAAAAAAAAATTATGAACAAAAAAAAGGTATGAACAAGTTGCTTTTCGGCCGAGCATGCTGTTACCTTGAATGCTCCGTGTCCACTAGAAAACAGTGTGTCTCCATCTGTTCAGGTTAGTTCTGCAAATGTTGATGAGGTTAAGTTGAATTAGTGCGTACTCTCCAAACATACACTGTTTCTCATTGTGCGTCATCACTTCTACTGACTGTTGAGAGGAAATTGTTGACATTACCAGTTAGCCTTATGTGCCTTTTGCTTCATTTAAATCCTGTCAGCTTTCATTTATGTAGTTGGAAATTACCTTAATAATAGTTCTTATCTTGAAGTCTATTTTTTCTGGCACTAATTTAGTCACTTATGTGTTCTTATAATTAGTGGTTTGCGGAGACCATGTTTAAGGTGTGTCTCCTGTGAGTACTGTGAGTAGTATAAAATTAGGTCTGTAGTTGTATATTGCTGAGGGGAAGCTATTCACAGTCCCTGAGAACACTGAGAAGAATAAAGAGAAACTTTCAAAACCAGCAAAGAGGCTAGAGAGATGATTCAGGGGTTAAGAGTGCTCACTGCTCTTCTTAAGGACTCAGGTTCAGTTCCCAGCATCCATGCAATGGCGGACAACCATTTGTAACTCCAGTTCCAGGGGATCTAATGCCCTCTTCTGGCCTCCATGGGTACCAGGCATAAACATTACGTAACCACATGCTTTTCTGTCCCACCTGGTCCCACAGCTGCTTTTAACATAATCACTCGGAGGCTTAATATTAATTACAAACTGTTTTGCTTATTGCTCAGGCTTATTATTAACTAGCTCGTACTTCTTAAATTAACCCATTTCCAATCATCTATGTTTTGCCATGTATCTCATGGCTTTACCTGTGTTCTAATACATTTTGCTTCTCTGGCAGCTGACTGGCATCTTTCTGACCCCGCCCTTCTTCAACTCCACTTTGATTGTACCATCTAACCTTATTCTACCTGGCTATTGGCCAAAACAGCTTTATTTATCAACCAATGAGAGCAACACATATTCACAGCATATAGAAAGACCATCCCACAGCAACATTGTACACACACATACATGCAGAAGAACATCTTATTCATAAAAATAAGATAAAATAAAAATAACAACAACATATGCAAACTTTCTTTTCCTACATCAGTAATTATTAGTCGAGAGCTGCCCACAAACCATTAGCCCAGAGAGGCAATATGCAAAGGCTGGGGTCATTTGATCATACATTTGATCAATGTATGACTAACTGCGTATCTCTATCCAACACAAATCGACACAAGCTATGGAATCTACCAGTGAGTGGAAATGATCTATCAGTGAAAGACCCAGGCTCGATGCATCAAATCAACATAATTAGCCATTGAACAAAAATTCAGATTAGCAGCCCAGCTCCATGCATGCGCTATTCAAGTTCAAATGTCATTTGACATTGTTCTGAAGGAAATGGCTGATTTGGATGAACTTCAGAGTGTCTTATTTGAACTGCAAATTTATCTCCAGACACTGAGCTACATCCAAGAGTGAACAGAGCTCTCGATTGTGAGTTCTGTTTTAACTCTCACACAGATATCCCTGACACATGCTCCAGTAATTATTTCAAACATATAACTGGGGTGAAGGTCGTGCATACTAGAGAGAGGCAATTTATTCTTTCCCCGTGGCAGATTAGATTACTGTAGCTCTTATCCCCTGACCTATCTGCATACCCTCAAAGGGGTGTGTTCAAAGTGCTCCTGAAGAGGCTCGGTTGCCACCCAAATGGTAGAGAAAGGAGGGAGAGCATCTGGGGTAAGGGACCATTATCCTGAGCTGACCTCTCCTCTAGAAGAATTCTCTATCAGTCTTGGCTTCAGTTGACAGAGATTGAAGAGTGCCATCATTGCAAACAAAGCTTGTAGGAGAAAATATTCATAAGGATTCTTTCTGAATCCTGGAACTCCAGAAGGAGATAAAATCGCAAAGCTTCTTCGTTCACGTTTAGGGGAATCCTGGGCTGAGCAGTGGATACTGGGGAGCATTGTGATTTCTTTCTGGGCTCTGTGAGCTGGGGTGGGAATCTGCTTAAACAACCAAATGTAGTCTCTGGCTTCTGCTTTCAGACACAAAGGAGTCTGGCATCTGGTTTCCAGCTACTCAAGGCATTCTTGAGACAAGTGCCTCGAATTTGTTCTAAAAATCTATGGGCCCCAGGGCTTCTAGGGTGACATAGGAGACCAATGTGACCAGCCATTATTATGGAAGACAGTGCTAACTGGAAATAAGAAGAATTGCAGCAGGTATTTTCAAGGACAGAGTGGGAATCATTGTCTAGTGGTACTTAACTTCTAAAATTAAAAACCCACCTCTAGCAGGCTGAGTTAATGAAGCCACCTTAACTCAGGCCATTTTCCCCATAAATATAAGTCATCCTAATGCATGCTAGAATCAGGCTGCATGGGCATGGTATTAAAACAGTTCATCCAGCAAGCATTTAGTCCATCAAATGTCAACTATTTTGTTTTTTGTTTGTTTGTTTGTTTGTTTGTTTGTTTGTCTTTAACGGAATGGAACTGTTAAATGGTCAGAAGGACTGGATTGTGTAGCGGGGAAAAGGTTCAAAGTTCAAGTTCAGGTTGGAGTCCGCTTCCCCTCTGGATTGCCTGCAAGCCACACTGTACACTGCAGTGAGAATGTTTGCATTCAGTCATAAACCGGGCATATCATCTGCATGCTGAGAGCCCTGAAGGGCTTTCCCACACTCTTAAAATATGAACTCTTCCTTTTGCTATTTGAATATATAGCATCTTCAGCCAGCTGCTTCCACTTTCTCTGGAATGTTCTTTTCTGGGCTATTTGAAGAGCTAGTTCCTTCTCATCGCTCAAGTCCCAATTCAGATGTCACATTCTCAAAGAGTATGTTCTTGAAGTCACACCTTCCAAAGTCTGTTTCTGTCCTGTTCTCTTAATCGGATCCCATCTTTATCTGGTGCTATAATCTATCCACTTGTTTATCTCTGTATTATCTGTTTCCTACACCAGAATGCAAGCTCACAAAGGCAGGACCCATGCTCCCCTGCTTCTCCAATCTATAACAAAGCCTATCACACAATAGATGCTCAATTACTACGTGTTGAATGAATAAATACAATTATGTTGTGATTGAATCTCCAGCTTTGCACAAGCCATGTGAATACAATTACCTCTGCTCTGTGATTCTTGAATGAGGGAAAATTGGCTCTTATTGGCAATTACTGTAAGTTGATCATTTCTTTGACCCCCACCCTCTAAAATACCGACCAGAAAATGAGAGAAAGAAGTTACCTAGACAAATCACACTTTGACAGTGGTGCACAGGAGCTTGAATCACTGACAAAACTCCAGATAGAGAAATAAGAATTGTGTCCAGCTATTCACACTTTGAATGTAAGTATTTGGCTGGGCATCTTCCCATCAGCACTATCATTGGTCAGTCTTAAAAATCCAAAGGCAAGCTAGAGGCATAGGCTGGCACTGCCTCCTTCAGTGCATGATAGGCAGAGGGATGTCACTGACTGACCTACTTCCCCAGCTCTGGCTCCATATTGGGTGAGCAGCTTCCTGATCCTAACGCCTTCTTTTTGTACCCAGTTTTCTCCACTGGGACAGAAGGTGCCAGTCACACGTACTCTCTGTTTCCCAGTTGCTGTGACAATGATCTGTCACCACAAATGAGTGTGTTCTGATGTCTCTCTTGGTGGTGAATGTTATTGGATCTAGTGAGTCTGTGCTCCAGAGTCCGTCACCTCTGAGCACTCAGAGGACCCAGACTTCAGCCATTGGGGAGAAGAGCCACAACCTGGGCCTTGGTGCTTGGCTGCAGCAATGGCCGTGTCTTCCCATAGGCAAGAATAACAGTTCAACTACAACCATTCATCAAGAGACCCAAGCATAATGCTTATGGTAGCCACAAAGTGAAGGGTCCTAAAACACTAATGCTTTTTAATTGAAGTAATTTGATTTTCTAAAATATGCTCCAAATATGAAAAAATTTCTTCCAATTCATTTACATTTGCATTTTGAGTGAGTGATAATATAGGTATGGAAGGGATGGCAACTGATAATGGCATGGCTCAGGCCCACCAAAAACCCTAGCTCATCTCTAGGAACAGCATCTCAGGATGGTCCTGCTGATACACAGGAAGATGATGAGACTTAGCTACCCCCATCACGTGGAATTGGATAGAGACCTCCTGAGGGACTGAGGGAGGACATCCCAGAGACCCACATTTGATCTGCTCCTGAGGCCTGTTTCAATTCCTCTTCTCCAGCTCACTTTAGGAATATTATACAGACCATCCAAGGCCCCTAGGTCTAGGCAGCAGGGAAGGAGTAATGGCCTGAATCGGGTGTCACGGTCCACAGAGGGCCTCTCCAGCTCACACCCATGTGCCAGAACAGAAGGAAAACTGATTTCCTGGGTTTTTTTTCCTCCCTTATCCTAGATGAAAACTACTCCAGGGACAGAGAAAATCAGGCTTGAAAATACAAATATTTTGTCAAGGTTCAGAACACTCTGCAGCTCCACAGTCAGTCGGTGCCTGCTGCAAGTCCCCTAAGCTGCTTTTTAAGCAGCCTGAGTCCCTCCATTATTTAGAGCCCTGCAGGGAACCACTGAAGGCAGAGCAATTAATGATTGATCCAATTAGAGCCAAGACTCAATCAATGAGGGAGTGTTTGGTGAGCCCAAGAGCACACAGAGTGGGTAGGAAGAATGCCAGGGGAAAGAGCAGGGTAGAGGATGCATGAGCCAGAGCACCAGGGCACCTGTCTTCCTGCATTACCTAGGATGACCCACCATCTCAGCATGAGGCTAACCATATGAGGACCTCAGAAGAGGCAGATAAGTAGAATGAATGAGATAAATGGAAATTAGTTAAGTAATGAAACCACTGTTTGTTCAGGAAAATGCAAATGGTCTCCTCTCTTAAAGGAAACTGGGCTAGGTCCTTTTGTGGAGATCCTGAGATCTCTGCTAGATGATTGACCAACCTGGATGTCCCACAGACCCTTAATGTGGGTCTTTTTTTTTTACTGCACCAACACTGGGAATACTGGCCTTCAGGGGCAGACCCGGCTAGAGTGTGGAAGGAAACCTCAGTGCTCTGAGCAAGATAATGTTTTGGTGTCTACCTCTTAAGTACACAAATGCCACCTGTCACCTATTGTCTCCCACACCAGGTCACCAGATCACCTGGACAAATATCAAACCTCCAAGGAGGAGAGGGAGAACTTCTTGAGAAAGACACTGGAAGATTCTGTCCTTTAACAGACGTCATTGCTTGGGTAATTATAATTTCAAAGATGTGTTTTCCTCCTAAGTCAAATGGTTTTATCCATCGGAAAGATGTTCTGTGTATGCAGAGCACACACACACACACACACACACACACACACACACACACACACACGGAGAATAATCATGTTCTCTCATGGTCAAAAAATTAAATCTTAGCCAGGTGTGGTGTTAAATGCCTATAATCACAGCACTTGGGAGGTGGAGGCAGAGGTTTGTAAGTTCAATGACAGGCTGTGTAGATAGCACGACCCTACTTCAGCTCACCCCGTGTCTTTTAAGTGAGTATTTTAAAAGAAAGGGTCAAATATTAGTAATCTTTGTATGACTTTATATGGCAAACAGAGCTCTGAAAATGTGGGGCCGGACAATAAACATAAAGTGGGAATGTGTGGATGAGTTGATGCTGAGGTGAGTGGGTGACGGAAGGGATGGCCAACTCAACACACAGCTCCACTTAAGCAGCTGACGTTGGCACATGCTTCTTTTATCTGGACAGCTCCACAGAAACAGTTGAAGAAGAAACGAGCCGTGTGGCAGGTAGTTGGTTTGCGCCCTTCCTCCTCGCCTGACCTCCGAAGTCACCTGCCTCACCTGCAACTGAAGCCCAAATTATGAGCTTACGCTTCTGCGTGTGTTCTCAGGCCTTCCTGGCCACGAGAACTCCCCGTCTCCCCTGCCAAGCAAGGGCTGTGGGAATGCAGCCAGAAAGGCTGTTAGTGCAAGATGTTGAGCCTTAGTGTGCAAATACAAGCCAGCACTCATCAAGCTGAAAAAGAAAAGGGGGAAAAGGGTTTCTTAAGCACTAGCCAGGCGGCACAAAGAAAAGCGCCAATTTGGCAGCTCGCCGCTTGATAAGCGCTTGAGTTTGAGGGCCAAGCCGATATTTCAGCAAGGCTTTAAAAACCAGTATATTCACATATATCTGCATGGCCCCATTGGATGCCCCTGTGAACTTCATTTTGAACTGTAAGGCTCTCTCCCAGCCTCGAACAGTACCCATCTCTGCGCTTGCCTACATTCCCATAGCGGCTTCATGGGATGAAGTGCCAGCTATGGAACCAAGTACTGTTTAGCCCCAGTCCACCCTCAAGGGACCTGGGAAAGAGCAAGGAAGGAGATGTCTAAGGCCCCTTGGTCTTCCCAGAACAAAAAGCCTGTTGGCCTGGTTGCAGGGGCACTTGTCTTTCCCACCCTTTTGTTGGCACTTTACCAACTTGGGGTCTCAGTGACGGCCCCTCACTTGGCTGATGCTGTTTTCTTCTGGTTTGCAATTAAGACATCATTAATATTTCTACATTTGGACAGAATTTTGGTTTTAGAGATGAGCTCAAACTAAGGAATTAGCGAGTCAGCCTCAGGCAGCAGAGGCAGATGATGGGTCCTGTGAGGCTGAGGCATGCTTTTGGAAGCGCAACAAAGGTTGAGTTGGCAGGGAGGCAGGATGATGCCTCAGGGTAGCATTTTATATCTCCATGGAACTCTGGATGTTGTTTTTGTACCAACCCCTTTTTGCAGTGATTATTTCATATAATCTCGTAAGGCACACATGAGTTGCTTAGGATACTTATCGGTGTATTATGACTTGGATCCATCCTAGAACACAAGAAAGATGAGAACATTTTAATAAAATTTGTTAATGATATGCAAAGCATGAACTTAGAGAAATGAACGTGCAGCCTGTGGACATGGTGCAGGGGGCTAAGGCCTCGATGCCCAAGCACAAAACCTGAATTCTGACCTCCAGGATCCACATAAAAGCCATGTGTGTTCTTTATATGCAACCTCAGCACTGAGGGGAGCAGGAACACAAGTAGATCTCAGAGGCTCAATGGCCAGCCAGTCCAGCCAAGATCAAGAACTCCAGATTCAGTGAGAGATCCTGTATCAAAAAGTAAGGTTGAGAAGCAATTGGGAAAGATATCCCGGTGTCAATTTCTGGTCTCCATGTCTCTCTGCACAAATGAGCATATTCATATACACAACTGTACACACAAATACACCTCACATGTGTGCATAAATTCAAACACACATAAAATGCATGCATGCACGCATGTATGCATGCATACATACATACATACATACATACATACATACATACATAAAATTAAAAAGAAAACTCAGAGTTAAAATGACCTGCTGTCTTTTTATTTATTTTGCTGCTGGGTTAGAAGAATGCAATCCTTTCTAAGGTGTTAGGATGGGGGATTCAATGTAAAGGTGCCCAAAGGTTCTGACTGGGGCATTGCAGAAGTTCCAAGATGGATTTGGTGATGGTTAGTGAAGTTACTAAGATCCACTGGATTATACACTTGAAATGCATGTTGTCATAGCTAAAATAGACCCGATGAAGTTAAAAATAGATCTAAAAGTTTATAGCTAAGAAGCAGTCCAGTGTTAAAGAAAGAAAATGGGCTCTTTCAGAGCCTTAAGTAGGTGTGGACTGAGAAACCAAGGAAGGGCTTGAGCCAGGCAAGAAGAAGAGAGGCATGGCAAGCACCACCCTACATGACGTCACTCACAGGAGTCTGCACCACTAGCAGCCGATCGCTGAAGATTGCCCTGAGACATACTTCCATTCTGATGCTGTTTTTCTTGGCAAATGACTTGTCATCTCCTAACTTTGGTCAGCAGTCATTTTCTCTTTGGGTGTCATGCAGAATCAGGGCAGGGCCTTGACTTTTCCTGACTATATGACTTTGGGTAACTTATTTCACCTTCCTGGGATTTGGATGCCATGTACACAGAATAGAGAGTACATTCAGAAGTTGTTCTTCTGGGAATTGATTCTCTCCTTCCACCATGTGGGTCACCAACTTCGGACACCAAGCTTGGTTCTAAGCACCTTTACCCACTGAGCTGTCTCACCAACCTCCTGAAAGAGTTTTGATCTGCTAGTCCCATCCTCTAAAGACACTTTTGCACTTGTAAGGATAACTTTCTCACCACTTGGGCTCATCACTTGCATTGTGGGTCTTGGACTGTGTGTGCTGGGAGAGGATTCCCAATTAACCTTGGAGATCCATGGAGTCGTTCACTATCTTCCCAGTGTGAGACAGGTAAGGCTTGCCAGCTCTTCTGCCTCTGTCCTTTTCCTTGCTCCATATCTAAACCACCTATTTATGTGGCTAAGGAGTTGTGGTCCAGATGCAGGAAGACTGACCCATTCCCCTTTAACCACGCCAAGAGCCATAAGCTCTACTTACCTGCCCCCCTTTTCCTGGTGGTGCGACTCAAGGATGTGGGAAAGTGCACTTCTGTGAGCTCTGCTCTCAATAGATATCATTTCCGTGGCCACCTGGCCTAGCCCCATCCCTATAGCATTTTTATGAGGGATAAAGCTCATTGACAACACGCAAAGCTACTCATTAATAAACAGCAGAACTCATCACTGGATACACATCTCTGTATAATGTAAAACACCGCAGGATGGAGTCTTGTAGGGAAGTCCTTGTGACAGTGTAGTATGACAGATGAAGAGATCTGCAATGGGAAAGCAGAAGGGGGGCTGTCTGGGAGAAAGAGAAGAGCCAACCCGGGAGGCAGGGAGTACAGAGGAGGGTAGTAGAGAAAACCCATTACGTTGCATAATCACTTGAGTAACTAAAGATTTTATTATTATATAGAATGTAATATATATAGTGAAAGACATCTATAGTCAATATACTTAAATATTGCCTTAGTCTGATGTCTGTTGTTATGATAAAAACACTGACCAAAACCAGTTTGAGAAGCAAAGAGCTAATTTCATCTTGTACTTTATAGTCCATCCTCAAGGGAAGCTGAGGCAAAAACTCAAACAGGAACTTGGAGGTAGGAGGGAACTGAGGCAGAGACTGTGGAAGATTTTTGTTTATTGGTGTGCTCAACTACTTCTCTTACATGCCTAGGGATGGCATAACCCACAGTGAGCTGGACCCTCCTACACCAACTAGAAGTGTATATATACATATACACATGTACATACAAACATATATACATATACATACATACATATACACATATGCATGCAATAGCAGTTATTGAAAAATGAAGTTATGCATCTGAAGGAGAGCAGAGAGGGGTACAGGGGAGGGTCTGGAGGGAGGAAAGAGGAGGGATAAAAGCTATACCTATATTAATCTCAAAAATGAAAACAACAAGGAGAAAGAAAGTGTCCCACAGACATGCCAACAGGCTGTGCTGAGGAGGCAATTCTTCAACCAAAAGTTTCTTCTTCCCAGATGACTCTAGTTAGCATCAAGCTGACCAAAAACTACCCAGCAGGGATATGTTAGCCTGGGAGTATATATAACAAATACACACATTTCTAATGTGTATGTCTGTGCCGTGTGTGCGCGGGTGCTAGTGAAGGCTAGAAAAGGGCATCTGATCTCCTAGAGCTGAGTTACAGGCCATTGGGAACTACCCAGCATGGATGCTGAACTCAGGGCCTCCTCCGCAAGGGCAGCATATGCTCTTAGCCATGAGCCATCTCTTCAATTCCTAAATACATCTTGGAAGGGAGAGGGGGAAAAAAAGCCAAACTATTAAAAGTGCTTTTCTGTGACCTCCCTCGTGTGTCCCTGGTTTTCTAGGGGTGCCACACAGAACGCTCACCCGTACAGTATAGACTGTTGCCGCAGAAGGAAGGAGGACCCAGCATCTGGGCTGCGCCGGCTCCCCCTGGGTCTGTGCGAGCCCACGTGTGCTGTCAGCACCGGATTCTTCTTCTCCTGAATCTCACCATTATGACTGCGCTAATCACAGTGTACATGGCTCCTTCCTCCAAGCTAATCATCTGCCACACCTGGGACACGGATCGCTGCTGGGGAGAGGAGGGATCCCGCGTCGACAGACAGTTTGGCCTGAGTTCAGAGACCAGCGAGCCCGCTGATCAAGGAAGCAAGACTGTTGCTGGCGATGAGATGAAAGGCTCTCCATTTTTATAGCTGTGCAGAGTGGAGGCTATGGGTGGGGGACTTGAAAACAGACCCCGAACATATGAAAATCATGAACAATGAAGACCATAGAGGAGGCCTGATCATCGGATGCTCCACTGGCCGGAAACACAAGAGCATGAGCGTCGAGGAGTCTTCCCGTCTGGTCCAGACCTGTCCCCACGGGAAGAAAAAACTCCCCATTCAGTGAGTAGAACATGATGTTGCTTGGTACTGGAACTGGCTGGCTTCACTGAGCCCTACGTTTCTCAAGGTGAAGAGAGGCCTACAACTGCATGCCTCAGCCACAGGCCAGGCCCTTCTACAGAGTTTCCCTGGGCCTCAGCAGCCTGAGAGCAGCCCAGCCGGAGGTGTTGACCAAGAGCCCCTGCTGTTTATTTGTCTTTCCCACCCCAACTCATCTGGAAGGCTTTGCAAAGGGACTCCTGTTACCAGGCATTCTACTAAGTGCAGCTGAGAAGTGTGGGTAAAAGAAAGAGTTAACCTTTGCCCTTAAGGAGCTTAAAGAATAATCAGGTCAGAAAGATGACCTTTGTCAGGTGTGGTTTTCCAAATCCTTGGGGTATCCTAGCCTGGGAGTCTGATGAAACCCACAACCCCAGCAAAGGCAAGTGGCATCTGTCACACAGATTGAACCTAGCTGACCAACGGCAAGGGTCACTCCGTTTTCCATGACCACCCTGCAAGGAAAAGGACCTAACATAGAGTAGGGGTCTAACAAGAAAGCCGTTGGATCTGTGCTTTACCTCATCAGGATGATGCTACTGATGGGGAGGTTGAGAAGACCAAAGACAGTGCAGAGGAGGCTGGGTGACAGCCTGTAAGGGGTACAGTTGACTGATGGTGGAGACTTGATTAAGCAGAGACAAGGATGCTGGGAGAGCTGTGGCATGGAAGGTCATCACAGAGCCATGGCTAGGGACCAGGTGTCTAGTGTCACTGACCAGGAGGTCTTGGGAATCAGAAAGGTAGAGCTCGGGCTTCAGGTCCAGGGGGGTTTCTTGTTTTTAGAATCTCCATGAACCATCTATGTACTCTAGCCAGCCATCAGAAACATGAAACATGTTCCAGACCCAGTGGGAAGGGCTGTGTGAAGAAGTGTACTTGGTAATCCATCAATCTGCAGCAGTAATGGTGGGGTGGGGGGCAGGAGATAAGCAGGATGAACGGTGAAGAAAGCCTTGACACAGGCTCCTTCTAATGGGGTACTTGGGTGTAGGAAGAACTGATAATAAAACATATATGTAGAAACATTGAACAGTTGGTTGGCCAGTTGCTGCAGCTTGGATCAAAAGCATGCCTAAAGGCCGTGTGTCACAGCTTGGTCCTCGTCCACCATACTATTAGGAGATGGTGGAACTTCTAAGAGAGGAAGCATCATAGATAGAAGTTAGGCCATTTGGGGGAGTCCCTACAGGGGATATGGAAACACATACACACACACACACACACACACACACACACACACACACACACACACTCAGCCACACAGTCACCACTACCTCACCACAGCCCCCAAAGCACCAATCTTGGGCTTTAAAACTCTATAACCCAGAGCCAAAATAAACTTGTCCCCATTATAGGCTGTCACAACAATAGCAAGATGACAGAGACATCCATAAACAGAAGCCATGGGGTGAATTAATCACCTTCACTGTTCCCCTGAAGAGCTCCCTCTTTGGGCTAAGTACTAGATGCTTCTAGAGATGAAGAAATAGAGAGTAAGTGGATGTTCCTGGTTTAGGGAGAGACCTGTATATGCGAAAACAATTGTGATTATTGATGTGCCGCAAGTTCTCGTATGGATCAGAATTTGTATGACGACAAAGACATTGAAAGGTAAGAAGGACAGAGAATGGTTTTGAAGCTTAAATAGTGATTGACAAGGCAAATCAACAGGGGGAAGTATTCTAGACTGCTAGAACAGGACATGGAAAGACGCCACAGAAAGTTAAATCTGTATTAAAGGCATGAATGGGGTTTGCATGGATGGATGCAATAGAATGAGTGAACCAAATGCTCACTTCAGTTGCCTCAAGAGTCTAGACTATTATTGTTGTTGTTGCCACCAAGATGTTCTCATACCCAGCTTCTAACAAAACCTTACACTTTTTAAAAGAACTATATTTATTTTATATGTATGAATGCTCTGTCTGCATATGTGCCTGTATGCCAGAAGAGGGCATCAGATTCTGTTAGAGATGGTTGTGAGCCACCATGTGGTTGCTGGGAATTGAACTCAGGACTCTTACACTTTTAGAGTAAGTCTCTGGAGAGATGGTCTTCAAGTTTGGCTGTTATCAGAATCACCAGAACAGGCATTGAACCAAGTAGAAAACCAGGATCTCAACTTAAACCAGTTAAAGAGAACCTGAGAGGTAGGGTGTGGTACAGAACTGGGTCTGTGTCTTGAAATGCCCCCGAGATAACTATTGTAGAGGGCCCACTAGCTCTCCCTCTCCCGTGGATACTGGAGTCACCTGATAAAACATAAATTGTGGTGATATTGTGTTCCCCAATATATTGTGCACCCTAATAAATTTATCTAGGGTCAGAGGACAGAACAGCCACTAGATATAGAGGCCAGAAAACGGTGGCACACATGCCTTTAACCCTAGCATTCCGAAGGCAGAGATCTGTCTGGATCTCTGTGAGTTCAAAGCCACACTGGAAACAGCCAGGCATGGTGACACACGCCTTTAATCTCAGGAAGTGATGGCAGAAAGCAGAAAGGTATATAAGACGTGAGGACCAGGAACAAGGCCTGGTTAAGCTTTTAGGTTTTTAGCAGCAGTTCAGCTGAGATTCATTCTGGATGAAGACTCAGAAGCTTCCAGTCTGAGGAAACAAGATCAGCTGAGGAATTGACAAGGTGAGGTTAGCTGTGGCTGGTTCTGTCTCTCTGATCTTTCAGTGTTCACCCCAATACCTGGCTCCGGGTTTGTTTTTATTAATAAGACCTTTTAAGATTTATGCTACAATAAATAGCTGGGCCTCTACCCCCAGGGTGTCTGATTTTATAACCTTGACAACTGGCCTGAGAATTTAAAAGTGATAAAGAAAATAAGAAGTGCATTAAGTAATATTACTCGAAAGGGAATCCATGAATAGCAGTCATGACCACACTAAAAGAAACTGTATTCTTTTCTCCTCCTTTTCTGGGTCATCCTTCTTGTAGCAGTTAGCAGCCAAAGTAACGCTGTGTAACAAATTACTCAAAATTCAGTGACTGAAAACAATAGCCCATTCTCAGATATCTGTGAGTTGGTAGAACTCAGTTGTGTTTCCACACTTCCACATCTCTTGGCCGAGAGCAAATGTGGATGCATTCTCCTCTGTCAATATCAGACCTCCCAGAAGTGTAACAGGACACATGCAAGCACATCCTCTTCATGCACACACTCAAAAGTGGCACGCTATAGCTTATAGCTTAGAACTCCATCTTTTAGTTAAATCAGATCACATTGAAGTGATCTGGCAATTGCAGGATTACAGAGCAAAGCCTGTGTGAAGAACTGGGGTCGTAATGCAGTTGCCCACATTACACTCCCCATGAAACAGTTCACATTATAACCCAGAAGCCCAGTGTTCACCCTCTCAGTCAGCTCCAGGTGGAAGCAGCTTCCGGTTGGTTTGTGTAGAGTCCTAACAAGCGCCAAATCCTCTCCTGATTCCCAAAAAGTCACTCAACTGGCAATCAGCTCAAGATTTTGTTTTCTTAAGGTTATCCTGTGTCAGTTAACAGCCCAAGTCCTGCTGCATAATAAACACTGCCATACTCAGCGCCTGACAACCATAGCCTAGGAATCCTCTGTGTTTTACTCAGTATACACGAGTCTATGAACAATACATAGAAGAATTACTATATGTTTCAGAGACCCTTGAGTAAAGGCTGCTCCATAAAAACAAACGGTGCTTTTGTTTTCTGTTATGTCATGTTTTTTCTTTCCCTAAACTTTTATAAAACAAATTGAGGGGTGTGTGTGTGTGTGTGTGTGTGTGTGTGTGTGTGTGTGTGTGTACCATGTGTGTTTGGGAACTCACAGAGGCCAAAAGAGAACATTAGATCCTTTGGAGCTGGAGTTACAGGCAGTTGTGAGTTTCCTGAGCTGGGTGCTGAAAATGCAAGAGCAGCAAGCACCCTTAGCCAGTGAGCCATTTCTCCAGCTGGTTTTCTCCTAAACTTTGGTTTAACCTTGTGTAGACAGTTTGAGTAATCTATGCTCTGAGCAAAGTCATCCACGGCAGGAGAGGCTCAGGTTTCATGGATCCTGGTCCTTTCATATCTCACTGTCTTCCTGCCAGGAAGACTCTTAGGCCTGTCACACAACTAGGTGAAATATATAGTTAAAAATGGAGCTTACGTTTGTCGTTAATGGAGCCAATGCTTTGAGGTTCTCATTCACTTTCCTGCTGAGGGGGTTTGCTGTATCACTCCATTCATTCACACTCCATTCATTCACACTCCATTCATTCATTCACACTCCATTCATTCATTCATACTCCATTCATTCATAC
>CABHPR010153991.1:0-12743 GCA_902168415.1 Peromyscus melanophrys | reverse complement strand
CATTCATTCACACTCCATTCATTCATTCATACTCCATTCATTCATACGCACACTAGACACATTTTCATCTGACCCCTACTGTGTGTTAGAGGAATGAACAATGTAGATTAAAATCTCTGCTGCCGTGGAATTTGGGGGTTAATGGGAGTAGCAGAAAATATGTAATAATGTTGTACATTCAGAAGCAATTACGTACT
This sequence comes from Peromyscus melanophrys, assembly GCA_902168415.1. Taxonomy (NCBI): domain Eukaryota; kingdom Metazoa; phylum Chordata; class Mammalia; order Rodentia; family Cricetidae; genus Peromyscus; species Peromyscus melanophrys. The sequence continues at coordinate 12,546 of CABHPR010153991.1, read as the reverse complement.
AGTCAGAGTGAGAGCTCTAGGGACGCAGAGGGAAAGATATGGGATAGTTTATGACATGTCCATGTTTAGGTTAAGTGACAGGAAGGTCCCAGGGACAAGGTGAACGTTGAGAAAACACTAGCAGAATGTGCAGGGATGAGAACTGAGCACCTAGGACAGAGGTCAAGTCAAGGGCTCTGGAAGCCTCGCAGGCGAGAAAGCTCCAAGAGGGGACTCAAGAAAGGATTTAAGAGGTCCACAAAGTAATAAAGAGAGCATAAATGTAGAAGAAATAAAGAGCAAAAACCAACAAAAATCATTCCTAAAGTATAGGATCCATTTTTCTCAAAATCCAGGAAATAAAAAATACTGTCCAAACAAAAAGATTTTCCAAATAATAATCCTGCCCCAAAAACCACACTGGTGGTTTAGTTAGCAGTACGGTAATGTATACAGCTACTTTACCAGTGGCTTAATGGTAGAGTTTTACACAAAAATGCATCCCTGCCGATATTGAAAATGAATGGCATGCCGTGTGAGAAAAGTTAAGAGAAAGGCTAAGCCTGTGGTCTTGGCTCACAAGTGATGCTCTAACTCCACAAACACTCAAAACAAAGCAGGCTTATGTTGGTTTGGTGTACCTCCTGGCTAATCTAAGTTTTTCTCTTAGAGGTTGAGCGGCAATGGTAGCAGTGTTAAGTGGGGTTTTTTTTCCACTTACCTACCGTCAACTGATGGCGGCTTTATTGAGACATAACCCCATCTCTTGAGCTAAGCAACATTTGTGTTTACCATCTAAAAGTTAAATTACTAGCTAGTGAATTGTTAATATACTTTACTATTGATAAACAGACCAGGAACATGGGCATAAATGGCACTTGTATTTGAAATTAATCAAAGAAAACCACTGAGCTATAGTCGTACCGCTTTTTATACCTACCACTTTGAATTTCTAATAATATTCAGAATGTGTAAGGGGAAACAGTTGTGCCTCGTTGCTCGTGCATCTTGGCTTTACTCTTCACTGGAGCTGCTAGGCAAAGCGCACCTGAGTGCTATGTTTGTAGGAGCTCTATTTCTACAATGCACCCACTGTAAAGCCAGGAACTGACTAGACAAAAGATTTCAATCCAAGGATGTTTACTATCAAAACATTTGTTTCTTACAGCAAAGCAAGCTTAGAACTCAGCCGTCAAATAGTACTCTCTTGCTTGAAAAGACTGATTTATATTTTAGTTACACAGATGTGGGAGGGGCACTCTCAAAAGATGGCATCGGATCTTCCGGAGCCGGAGTTCCAGGTGGTTTTTAAGCCTCCCAGTGTGAGTGCCGGGACTCATGAAGCGCAGCAAGCCATCATAATCTTTGAGCCATCTCTTCAGGCTCCAAGTAGTACTCGCTGTAAGAAAATTTCCCAGCAGCCAGGCATGGGGGTGCTTGCTATAATCCTAGCTCCTAGGAAGCCAAGGCAGAAGGAAGTTTGAGGATAGCATGGGCTACATAGTGGCCCTATCTCAAAACAACAAACAAACAAAAGAAATAGCTCCTGCCCTGAAAACTCTGCAAAGCCATGTGATTTAATTTCCAGTTTTTGAAAGGAAGAAGAGAGGAAACATGAACAATATTTGAGGTAAATAGGAGGCTTAGAAATTCAGGGAAGCTAGTCGCCATGTTTATCTATTTGATAACACAATGGGAATTTAATTTGTCTGTATTTCCAACATTTGCTCCACAGTGAACATGTGACTTTTACAAGTGAAAGAATGACATATTTTTAAGTATGGATTAGTGTAGATTACAGAAAATAGCTGATTTGTAGCACCTGGACTTAGGGTTTTCCAATGCTGTGTTCTGCTCAAAAGAGTAAGAGATTAATTTCTTTTCTCTCACTCATGGGGTTAGTCTCCCTCCCAAGACTCCAGCCTCAGCCACATTGTGCTTCCGTTCAATTCTGGAGAGCCATGCCTTCGTCTGCCTTCTCCCTATGTTTTCTTAAGATCTGGGAAATAGAAAAAGTACCAACTTAAATACAAGAATATCAGTTGTCTTGTTTTCTTGGTTAAGCCAAGATCCAATCAGCTGTCAGAGTTCCCATTAATAAGATTAGGTTTAAGGGAGTGATAGCAAGTGTGGCAATTGAACCTAAATTAATTTAGGATTTTACTGGTCTGCAGAGAAAGGGTGAACTCAGACAGTTAGTTACCTTGGTAATTATCTAGAAATCTCCCTAAAGCTAAAACTCAGAGGGAAACAGGAGCTCATGGTTAAACTCATTGTCTGTCCTGTAGGAGTCCTGGGGAAAAGCAGACATGGAAAGAACTGGAAAAAAATGATAGCACTGTTAGAAAACAGCTGTGACTGCTTCCTCTCCAGTAAAGGTTGGCCCAAATTTCACATTGCCCACCCAGCTATGGGGAAAGATAAACAAGAATCCTGCATGCTTAAGGTTTAAGTAGAATAGAACAGGCTACTAGGAAGGATGTAGCATTTCTTCTGAGGATTCTCATGTGGACAGGAAGGGACTGTGCTCCAGGTCACTTCTGATGATGGAGAGGATGAATGGGAAGACGTACAAGACCTTGACCAGGATCTCTGCTCATTCCAGAAGAATCCCTACTCCACACTAAGGGGTACTGAGCGTGCACTGCCCCACAGCTCCACACTCAGCCTGTTGAGCAGGCAGGGGATTTGTCTCAGGTAGGTAAGTCCATACTTGGGGGTTCTCAAGATTCAGGTGCCCACAAAAGCTTTGGAAAATCTTGCAGAAGCCTTGAGAGCAGCAAAAGGTCTTCAAGTCTGCAGAAGTCCCACTGGGCTTTGCCCCTGAGAACATTTTCCTCTAAACAGCCTGCGCTGGTTGATTTTAATAAAAACCTAGGCTGGGGGTGTTTCCATGTTCGTTTACATTTAGCTCATTAGATGGGATGGGAAACCTGTTCACTGTCTAAGACACCTTGTGGGGTTCACAGGAAGTTGCCTTTTCCCTGAGGTGATGTGAGAGGTGAGTAGGAACATAAACTAAGCAGAAAAAGCCTTTGGGCTCAAGTCTCCTTGCCTCCAAAGAGAGCTGGGTCAAAATTAGCCAATCCTTAGAGCCAGGAGTTTGGTAAGCTGTGTTTGTGTCTGGGTAGCAATGTTTTCCTTCATCAGGGATGAAGCCAGCAAGTTCCCTTGAACATGGGGTGTGTTAGAATTGAACTGAGGTCAGAAAAACAGTCTGGCTAATGAAGTTTTGCTACAGAATATGCAGGGGCACATGGGAGACTGGAGGGGCTAACATCAGCTTGGATAAGTCTTCATATGGACTCCTTCTTACATAATTTTATTCTGCATTTAGGCTTATGTGTTTAGCTCTGAAAAATGTCATCATTCTCCAGTTCTGTCTTCACTCCTGCTGTGAACACTGTACTGTCTTAATCCACAAAATCTTACAAAATCTTACAATTAAAATATAATTCATCGTGATTTCCATGGTACAGAATTCAGGAGTGACAGGGATTCATAAGAGTGGGGGATCTGGTTCAACCTGCGATTCTCCGAAGTGGCCTAGGCTGGTTGTGCATGAGGAGAAAAGAGGTAGAAAGAGAATCTGGGGTGGGGAGTGGAATCCAGGCAGAAAGACCATTGACTCAACACCAAATGAAGGCTTTTGGTGAAGTCGGTGGCCTGTGGTGAAGCCCAGGCTAAGTACAGTGGAGAGAAGGGGGTCTGTACTGGGAACAGTAGAAAAGCTCATTGCAAAAAGGACTCACTGACATAGACACAGTCATCCTTGCTGCAGCCAGACCTGGAGCACTGTTTCAGTCACTTGTCTCCTCATTGCTGAGACAAAATACCTTGGCTCAGCAAAGGCAACTTGAAGAAGAAAAGGTTTATTTTTGCTTACTTTCGCTTTTTAATACAGTCTAGAATCCCAGCTCAGGGAATGATGCCACCCACAGTGGGCAATCTTCCATGTCTCTTACTCTAATCAAGATAATCCCCCACAGGAATGCCCAGTAGCCCATCTCCTAGGGGATCCTAGACTTCATTCACTTGGCAATGGGATTAACCACCCTTGTTTTTAAGCATCACTATGAAAAAACATTCACAATGTTGAAGCAAAATTAATCCGGAGATGTATGTAGAATGAACTAACTGTCTCCCTTGCTTCCTAGACTTTGGTTGCCATTCTTAAACTAGGACTACCTGCCTGCTTTTCTAAGCCCCGGTTGTCTTCTTGAGTCCTGACCTCCATCTCTCTGATCACCTGGTGTGGACTCCCTGGTCTGTGGGGTCCAGCAGAGCTCTGTCTATGAGAAAGAGTCTCTGATATTTTTTTATTTTTTTGCTGCTCAGCCTCTGTTTCCCACTCACCACACACATCTTCTCAGTAGTAAGGCAACTTCCTGTGAACCCTACCCCTCAGGTGTCTTGAACAATGAACAGGCTTCCAACCATATCTACCAAGCTAAGTGTAGGCAAACTCAAAAACAAAAACAAAAACAAAAACAAACAAACAAACAAAAACACCAAGTTCAGATTTTCCCTAAAGTAAACACAAGTGCCAAAGAAGGACTAGGCTCAGGTGAGGGGACTTGACCTCATAGCTGTTGGAGTGATCCAGGAGCAAAGTAAGGAACTTGTGTGCACACAAAAGGTAGGGACTTTGTCTCAGGCCATTCCTGGGGATGTTTCTATTTGTTTATATATTTGGATGAATCATATGTTGTTTCTGAAAATCATTGGCAATTCCATATTGCCCAGCCTAATAAAGAGTTCAGACTGACTACCTCCGGCAAGGCTTGAGGCAGCATGACGTCATCTAGAACACAGTTTCTACCAGCCCTCTTTCCTCTCTGCTCGTCCCTCATCAGCTTCCTTCAAAACCTGCCCCTCTCTCATGAGGAGCGCCACATACTGACCATTTGAGTTGCTCAGTTTTCTTGTCGCTGTGACAAAAATAATTGACAGAAACAACTCAAGAAGAGGAGTTTATGTGGGCTCGTAACAAAGGGTATAATCCCTCATGGAGGAGAAGAGACAGCAGCAGAAACAGCGTGGTCCATGGTGATGGGAGCTTGCTGCAGGGGTTGTACACAACTTGAGAGAACAGGAAGCGGAGAGAAGAGACCAGACCATAAATGAGTGCTGGGCTGTAACCCTAATGCTCTTGGCAATGACCTACAGCTGCCTGCTAGGCTCTATGTCCCAGTTTCCATAACCTCTCAAAACAGCGCCACCAGCTGGTGATAAGTGTTCAAACACTTGAGCCTAAGGGGGAGATTTTAAAACCACCTTTAGAAAATGGACAAATGTCCCAGCAATCCCTGTAGCAGTCTCTAAAGAGCTTCTTGCCATACAATGAAACGTCCATTACCTAACCAAAGCCAGCAGCCAGACATTAAAAGCCAATTAGGACCCACCATGCTAGTGTTCACAGGGCTTGATCTTACCCAGATTTACCCAGCTTTTAGTATGTGGGGTCTGAATGGGAAGTAGGGACAAGGCAAAGCATGTGTGGGTGCAACCAACAGACGCCCACCAAGCCTCAGTTATCAGGTTTGTCTTCTGAGGCCCAGGGGTAAGATGGAGCTAACACTTAGAACAATGGTTCTCAACCTTCCTAATGCTGCGACCCTTTAATATAGTTTCTCATGTTGTAGGGACCCCCAATCATAAAAGTTATTTCATTGCTACTTCCCAACTGGAATTTTGCTACTGTTACAAATTGTAATGCAAATATCTGACATGGGACCCCCAAAGGGGTTGCGACCCACAGGTTGAGAACAACTGACTTAGAAGCTCACCTCCCAGACCAGAGTTCTGACCAGGAAGTCCATACCGGGTAATGATCACACAGGAGGCAGATTCAGTACTGTGAAAACAGGCAGGTAGTCGTGGCTGAAGAATGTCTACAGAGCAGAAGAGGAGGCAGCCCCCGTGCCCTGGGTGAACACCCAGTCTTGCACATTCTGCTGGCTGAAGAACTCCACAGAAACTGTTGGAGGCACAGATGCAAGCTGGCATCTCACTCACTCGGGAGAATAGTGGTTAAGATTGCCAGAAGCCTCTGATTATCAACCCAAAACAGAGAAAGGAGCTTGGAGAGTTGCAGATCTCTCAGGCAAGGATAGAATAAGTCTCCATCTCACAGTTATCTGTTGCTGCATGAGAACTCAGGGTACTTCTGCCAGCACCCAGCAGCTTACCCCTGAAGGCCTAAAACAGTCTTCAGTCTCTAGTTGTGACCCAGAACCCAGAGCCCTAACTCTGCCTTAGTTCACTACCATGTACTTCCTGCTATCCATACTCATCTGCCGTGCTCCTGCCCATGAACCCAGCCACCAAGCTCTTCCTGCAAATTATGCCCATCAACAAAGCAGAAAACTTTCTAGTTAAGTCTCTGCCATCTGCTAATTTAAAGATTTCATGGTGCCTGCCTGTCTGAATCATTTATTTGAAAAATAAATAAATAAAAGAAGTTAAATAAGACCAGTGGCCATAAGGGGCTCTGGAAGAATCCCTGTTTTCCACACACCACTGAGCATCAAAGCTAATCTTGGTGACTTATTGCGGGTTTCTCTCTGGCACTCCGCTTAGAACCTTATGATGCGTTCACACCTGCAAGGTGTTACAGACTCTGTTTTGGTTTTAGGTATAACAATCATGAGGCAGTCAGCATAAAATAAGACAGGTGTTTGCATCGTTAAGTAAATCAGTGGTCTCAAGGGACCTGGTGCCCTCCTGTTTTACCCTCCTCTCAATTTCTTCAGATGTTTAAGCCCCAACAGGCACCATACATGCCACCAGGGGGACATATGGCTGCAAAAGACCAAAGATAGCCGTCAGCTGGATGCTTTATTTTATGATCACGCAACAGCTTGGCAATAAATATTTTAAAAATATCAACTTTTACCACTCTCTGAATGTGCTTTAGCCTGTGATACTGTTTCCATGCAAGTGTGTAGGTCTCAATGCAGGATTTCCCACCAAATGCCCCAAGAGCAATTAATGAGTATGTAGGGTTGACAGATGCTGGTAATATGCAAGCCAGTCTCAAAAACACTAATCTAACCAGATGTGTGGGCTGATGGAGAGCAATCCTGGCATCTGCAAGATTCAGTGGATTAAGATCTACAGTGCATCCTGAAGATAGAGGCCTGGAGCAGGAAGTGGATGATATGATCTTGAACTAAGCAAATGTCTAGGCAGTTGCCAATGTCGAGCACAAGTGTGCCCTGTTAAGAAAAACAGCATTCTGTCTGCAATGCCACACCCATACTTCTGTTATAATCCAGGCGGCACTTCATCCAAGAGAAAGACATGACCATGTCTTGCTGCTTGTGGGGCTTGAGTTCACATCCTGTGGATATTCATCCGAGGTCAAGTGCAGGCTGTGATTTCCTGATTTGAATATCTGAAATCCAAATTGCACCCCCACCTCAAAGTTCTCAAAGCCTAACAAGATACCACAAGCAAAATTTCCCCAGACCACAAAATTTTGATGACTGCAATAAAATTGTTGAGACTATTACATACAATTTCTCTAGGTTACATGTGTAAGGCATATATGAAACATACATACATGAGTTTCATGGTTACACTTTATTCCCAGTCCTAAGATATCTCACTATATATATGTGTATATGTATATATGTATATATATATATATATATATATATATATATATATATGTCAACATTCCAAATCATCATCCTTCTTTACTGTCCTATTTGACTTTCTGTTGCTGTGATAAAACACTGACCAAACCATCTGGGTGGAGGAGGGACAGCAGGAGGGTTTATTTGGCTGAAAGGTTACTGTCCTTCATTGAAGGAAGCCAAGTAAGGAGCTTGAAGCAAAACCCACAGAGGAAGGCTGTTGTGAAATATTAGTTTAAGATGTGCTACATTTGTTGATGCTGTGGAACATTGGTTTAATGATGCAAAAATGGGTTGCATTCTTTTATGTTGCATTTGTTTAACTCTGTGAAGCTGTGTTACTTTGTCTAAAATACCTGATGGTCTAATAAAGAACTGAACAGTCAACAGCAAGGCAGGAGAAAGGATAGGCGGGGCTGCCATGCAGAGAGAATAGAGAGAGAAATCTGGAAAGAGAAGATTGGAGAGTGAAAAAAGGAGAAGGAGAGGAGGACTCCAGGGGCCAGTCACCCAGCTACACAGCCATCCATGGAGTAAGAAGTAAAGAAAGGTATATAGAAAGATAAAAGCCCAGAAGCAGAAGGTAGACAGGATAAGTTAAGAAAAGCTGGCTAGAAATAAGCCAAGCTAAGGCCAGGCATTCATAAGAAAGAATAAGTCTCTGTGTGTGATTATTTGGGGGTTGAGTGATGCCCCCCCCCCAAAAGAGAAAAGATTTTAAAAATGCCAACTACAGAATGTTGCTTACTGGCTTGTTTCCCATGGCTGAGACCTCCCCCATCAATCATTAGTCAATAAGATGCTTGCCCACAGGCCAATCTGATGGAGGCAATTCCTTCCGTTGAGGTTCCCTCTTTCCATGTGACTCTAGGTTGTGTCAAGTTGAGAAAAACTAACCAGTGCACTTACCTATTGTCATTTGTGATGGAAACACCAAGAAGAAAAGCATCGATCCTTCCTAGAAATAATGAAATGGAAAAGAAGACAGTAACACACCACCCACCCCATTTGGTGGACTACTTACTTTCATGGTCACATTCAGTGACGGAAGAGACGTGGAATTCACTGGCATATCTTCTAAAAAACAATGTAGCAGTAAATATCAACAGCTTTCAAAACAGAAGAGAGCCTTTGACCTAGTGATTCCAATTGCAGACATTATTGTAACAAACAAACAAACAAACAAAAAGATCAAAAGTACTAATTTGCCAGTAATATAATAGTGACAACCAGGAGAACATAAAAGAATTAAATATTATATTATATCCACATGGGGAATGTTATGTACCTGAATGCACTCTGTGTCAACATGGTCTTAAAAAATTAAGTGATATCACTATATAAAGCAATACACATACTAATGTGAAAACATGCTAAGGAGTCTTGTAAGTAAGTGTCATCTTTTATATGTGTATCCATAAGTTCTTTGATGTTAAAGAGACTCATATTCAAGCATTTATTTTTCTATATTTTTAAAATAAGACTATGTTTCTTGGAATCATTATGGTTTAAAAACCTTTCCTTCCTAACATTAATGACAATAAGTGAACCCCTTTGGAATATTCCTTCAACTGGAACCATTCCGGAATGTTCTGCCCAAGGTTCCTAACTTTGAGTTTATGTACAGGGAGTGTCAGAAGTATGGAAAACAGTCCTTGTCTGGTGGGCTCCACCCTTGGCCCACCTCACCTCTCAGCTGCATGCCCTGTTCAGGAAATGGCCCCTGTCTCTGGGGCTCTCCTGACTTTAGGGGAGGGGTGAATTTCAAGTTTTGTGGATGTCCTTCCTCCCAGGCAGTTAGTACATTTTCTGTAGCTGTAAAAACAATACCCCATTCTGGGTACTTCATAAATAAATGGTTGGTTGAGCCCACAGTTCTAAAGACCCAAGACCTGGACACTGTCATCTGCTCAGCTCTGCTTTGTGACAGCAGTGTGTCACCTCTTGGCAGGTGACATCACACTGGCAGGATAAGATGGGGCAAGTATCAGGCTTATTTATTTCTTTGGGTAACAAATCCAGTCCCCCAAAACCAGAGCCTCTCCTGTGAGAGCATCATTAATCCATTCACTTAGGGTCAAGTTGTCAGGATCTGATTGTCTTCCAGAAGGTCCCAACTGTTCACAGTTCTATCACCTTATCCCAACACCCTGAGAACACACGTCTAGCATATGAGGCTTTATGGGAAAATCCACAACCAAATCACAGACCTAAGCAAATCTCCATGATCCAGGCTTGATAACTGAATTTCTAATATATCCCTTGCTCAGTGAGCCATCCTTAGACCCTTGTCCCTCCAGAACTATGGGTCCAGCCATGTTCCCTCTGGGTGATGATCTACTTACTGTCCACTGACTTTCTGGGTCCAGCTATCTGTCTTAATTTACAAAGACATCTCTGCCCTTGACCATCTTCCAGGGAAGTATTCCAGATCCATTCTATCACCAAAACAATGTCTATTCTTCACATTTCCACACCCTCTGGACTTCCTCTAAGACCCATACATTTGGGTAGAATGTTCTTCATGGTGGGTGGTAGCACTGGGCCTCAGTCCTTCTCAGGCTGCATATCAGGAAGCTTTGTAAAATACTGGAATGAACTGCTCACACATGGTTCATTGGCATCAGAGGTGTCTGGGCAAAGGATGGATGGAGACATCCAAGATGGTGGGGCAGGTTGGAGAGGCAGCCGAGTAGAGCTGAGTAGGAAAGTAGACAAGCTTTTCCTTGGAAAGTCCCCATGACTCCCCCAACAGGACTCAACCTTTGGGTGCATTCTAGAATTGGTAACCACGACCAGAACATGCACCAATTCTATGCAACAAATATTTGTTAAGTACCTGCTGTGGCCTAACCACAGAGAGGAAATTGAAATATGAGAAGTGACTACGAGAAGCTCCACCACACTTCCAAAAATGACTACTGAGAATGTAATCCTAGGCGATTGGGTCAACAGATACAATAGTCTCTTCCCTTTTCTTAATGCTTACCTTAAGAGCTGGTGTGGATAGAGTTTTACCTACCTAAGACACTCATTTATGATTTCAGGCAGATTTTGAAATATCTGTATATACATAAGATACACTGGAGTGTGGTCTAAGCCCAAGCACCCAGTTCATTTTATTCACGTATCCTAAAGGGAATTTTATATAACACTTTTCTTCTTTTTTCTCATATTTTAAATCAGTTCTTTAAGAATTTCGTACTGCATTTTGATCATATTCACCCCTTCCCCAATTCCTCCTACTACCACCCCCTCTTCTGCACACACCCAACTTTGTGTTCTCTCTTTTATTTTAAACCCATCAAGTCCAATGTGTACTGCCCATGTATTCTTGGATATGTGACCTTCCAGCTCGAGAGGGGTCAACCTACCAGAGTGACAGTCTTAAAGAAAGTTGACTCTCCTCTTCCAGCGGTTATCAATTGCCCATAGCTCCTCATGGAAGGGGGACCTTGTGCTTCCCTCCTCCATGCTGGGATTTCCGTCTGGCTTTGGCTTGCACGGGTCTTTTGGATGCTGTCATACCCATTGTGAGTTCTTCTGTGCAACTGTCCTGCTGTGTCCAGAAACCCCACTTTCTTGTAGCCATCCATCTCCTCTGGCTCTTAGGATCTTCCCACCCCATCTTCCACAAGGATCCCTGAGATTCCAAGTCAGGATCAGTTTGATTTCTCCACGTTCTGTGACTCAAGCACGTGGTGTCTTCAGCAGTGGGATCTCACAGCCAAGTCCTGGAGGGGAACCAAGAGAACTGGCAATAGCCAGGAATGTTGGGTTTTTTTGGGGGGGGGGGAGTTGGGGGGACCAGTCTATGGGAACTCACTGGCCAACAACTCCAAATGAAACAATGCATTTCTGTCACTGGGCTTTTTATTTGTTACTATCTGGTGTCTAGCAGGGGCATTGCTCCCTGTTATAGGGTAACTCCATTTTAACTCTTTGTGAGTGACTGAGTGTGTGTGTGTGTGTGTGTGTGTGTGTGTGTGTGTGTGTGTGCACTTCTACAGTAGTATGTTTCCACATTACTTTTTTCAAAAGGTCTTGAGTGTAATCTATCCTTCCCCACTCCCTCCTCTACCCTGCCCTCTCCTCCCCAATACCAGTTTAACCCTTCCTGTTCCATAATTCTCTTTTAACCCTTTACAGCGATGCATTCTATTTCCCCTCCTCTCACCCCTCATTCATGGCCTCTTACTACTTTAATGACCTCTGGGGGTATTCCAAATGAAACATACATCTGAAAATTCAAAACAAATATCTACAGATTGAAAAAAAAAACCCAAAAACTTTGTCTTTCTGGGTCTAAGTCACCTCCCTCAGAAAGATTGTTTCCAGCTCCATTCATTTGCTCATGAATTTCATTTTTCTTAACAGCTGAATCATATTCTGCTGTGTAAATGTACCACATTACATTATCCATTCATTAGTTGATGGACATCTAGGCTGTTTCCATTCCCTGGATGTTATTCACAGAGCAGCAATGTACATAGATAAGCAGGTATCACTGTGGAAGGGTATGGAGTCTTTGGGGGAAATGTGGTCACTGGATCATGTGGTAGATCTGTTTGCAGCTTTTGGAGGAGCCTCCACACTGATTTCCACAGTGGCTGTGTCAGTTTACACTCCCACCAGCAGTGCATAAGTGTTTCCCTTTCCCACATCCACACTAGTGTTTGTCTGCATTTCTTTTTTCTTGTCAAAACCATTCTGACTAGGGTAAAATGAAATCTAACAGTACTCTTAATTTGCATTTTCCGGGTGGCTAAAGAAGCTGTACATTGTTTTAAATGTCTCTCAACCATTTGCATTTCATTTTCTGGGAACTATTTATTTTCATGCTTCATTTTTTAATTGTTTTTTATTTTCTTGATTTTGAGGTTTGTTTCTTAATTCATGTGTATTCTAGATACTAACCCTCAGA
>CABHPR010153990.1:0-27937 GCA_902168415.1 Peromyscus melanophrys | reverse complement strand
TGTGTGTGCTGGAGCCTGTGGAGGCCAGAAGAGGGTGTTGGATCCCTTGGTGCTGGAGTTCGTGAGCCACCTGATACGGGAGCTGGGATCCGAACTCAGGTCTGAACTGAGAAGCCAGCTCTCATAACCACTGAACCACCTCTCCAGACCAGGCTCTTTCATTGTGATCTTAATTAGTAACATTAACTCCCAGATCACACGATATACATCACACCTTAAATATATCTATATGTGCATATGTATCCATCTATATGTCTGTGTAGTTTAGAATGACTTCCAAGGGGCTAGGCCACAGCAGAGCATAAGGGTTTATGATGGGAGAATTCCCACTGAGTTACACCTGGCCTGGCTCCAGAGGGCTAGCACCTAGCCTTAATTCATCTGTTGTCTCTCCTGTTGCCCTCTATGCGAATCTTGTCAGAGGGTTTCCCAAGGGTACAAAGCCTATGTAAAACTTGTTTTGGAAAAATCCTGCAAACTGTGATATTCCTTGATCGAATATTTGCAATTTGACATTGTTCCTCTGGAGACCCACTCTGGTTGTTTTAAGGATATGGAAATCAACTTGTTTAAGTGTAAATTTGGAGAACAATAAAAATGCCCCTGGCTAAGGGATGGTGTCTCAGTCATGAAGAGGCTGAGTCCCCCTGCAGTTGGAAGGCTGAAGACATTCTTAAGGTGAGCTGTGTCTTCTTCCCACAGACCCCCGCGAACCCACACTGTACACCTACAGGTTTCAAAGAAGCCCGACTGGAGGCAGAGACAGAGAGTAGATACGGATTATGCCAAGAGAGTGATGCGAGGTTCGGTAATGGACCCCGTTGGAGAGTAGTTGGAGAGTAGCTGGAGGCACAGCTGGGCTGTAGAGTTGAGGGTTGGATATACTTCAGCATCAAGTGGAGCTGCAGATGGGGGGCCTGGGACCGTGGAGGCCATGGAGGCCATCTACAGGACCATAGGATCATAGAAGCAAGGGGTAGGAACAGGTCCAGATGAATAAACAGATGGACAGGATTTGAGCAGGCCATACCAGAAGTACAGACCATGCTGTGCTAAAACTCCAAAGACAGTCAGTGGGGGATTGCCTTTGGTGCACATAGGTCAGGAATGCGGGGGAGGGCTTTAGATTTAGGAGGGTTGGTGTGTTTGATACAGTCCCAGGGTTATCTGGGTCATCTGATGTGTATGTGTGTGTGTGTGTGTGTGTGTGTGTGTGTGTGTGTGTGTGTGTGTGTGTGTGTGTGTGATGTGTGATGTGGGTGTGTGTGGGTGTGTGTGGGTGTGTGTGGTAGGGAGAATGTGTACATGTGAGTACAGGCGCCACAGAAGCCAGAAAAAGCATCCAATGTCCCGGAGCTGCAGTTACAAGGCAATCATGAGCTCAGGCAGCAATACCTCCAGCTGCCCTTCCCCTTCCCCAGACCTCCACAGGCACCCTACTAAAAACACTGAGTCTCTAACAGACTTTTGAGTGTCAGGGTCTGGCACCTGGGAAGTGAGTGTACATCAAAGGGGGTATTGGTGGCTTGCTCCCCACCCCTTCCCTGCCTCCTGCCTGGGAATCAAAGAGCCTGCATGTAGCCTTGTGATGCGAAACCACCCCCACCCTCATCAAGCTATAAAAGACCAAAGCCCACCTCTGCCATGTGGGCCCTGACTCCTCCCTCAGATGCTCTGCTGTGTGGTATGCTTCTGATTTGCCGTCTTGAACTGTCCTCAGAGCCCCCACCCCCATGCTGTTCAGTGTTAATGACTCTTCTAACACACTCCAACCAGGCAGAGCAGCCGCAGCTTACCTCTTCCAGAACAATAGAAGGTCAAAGGTCATAATGGCCAAAGGAGAACCAAGTGTTTCCTGGGGAAAGCTTCAGAGAAATGAGAGTTTCCCTGGGGTCCCCTTGTTCTGTGCACTGAGAGCAATGTCTTCCCTGGGAACTTTATCTAACAGAGTGCTTTATGTGGAGCTCACATCTATCTCCCCAGGAAGTAATGGTTCCCAAACTGAAGTTCCCCTGCGACTTCTCCATCTTTGCTTTGTCCTGTCCCCAACCCTTAACTCAGAGGAGACCTGAAAGGTACATTCCTCCCAGAGTGGGGAGAGGTATGCTTTATATTAACTTCCTCCCAACTGAAACTTCAAGGAGAAGGGGAAACCCATGAGATCCAGAAAGTAAACAAATTTCACAGGTCTGGGGAACCTGAGAGTCAGGAGAGCCCTTCATCACGGTTATGGAAGCAGTAAGCAGTTGGCTGGGCTGCAGATTCTGCCTGGGCTCAGAATTCTCCCTGTCCTGTAGATCTGCCTCTCCTGCAGAAAGTTCCAGGGCTGCAGGTCCCAGGAATCCTCACCCATGCTGAGGTGGGGTCTTCAGAGATGCAATGCTTTCTAGTCCTTCCTGGTCCTGTAATGAACCCCTAACCCACACTCTTCTTAGTAACCCCAAGACGACTAATTGCTTCACCAGCTTGGATGCTGGTCTGTCCTGGGTTCCCTTTGGGGATGAGTAAATGTGTGTCTCATGTCTCCCTGGGGAAGTATCACACAGTGTCATTCTTACCGGTCTGGAAACCTGCATAAGCGTCTCTAAGGATGCCCACTTTTCCAGCTGGCAAACTGAAAACGTTTCAGGTGCAATAGGATTTCCCTAAAATCTCAAGCTCCCCTAAACATCTCATTAGAATCATAAAACAAAGCTGTCAGCTCCTAGGTTTAAAGCACTTGGAGCAACAGGCCAGTTCCTTCCTCCCAGACAGCTTTCATCAGATGAAGGCGGCTTCCCTGGGTGCCAGGTAAATGTTTACCCACACAATGATGCTGATCTTAATTGGTTTTTTCTGGATCTCTACTCTAATTCTGATTTCTGTTTTAATTCTCTTTATTTTCCTTTCCTCCCCTACCCAGAGAAACCATTGCAGTTTCTAAAACCAAAAGAGGCAGAGATTGCAATTAATGCCTGGTGCTTGGTAACCCCAAAAGACAGGCAAGCCTGCTTACCTGTACCTTCCCAGATGAGGATCCCTGAGGTGAACTGTCCATGTGGACAGCTGTGTGTGTGTGTGTGTGTGTGTGTGTGTGTGTGTGTGTGTTGTGTATGTGTGAATGTGGGATGTGTTTATGTGTTTTTGTGTGTATGTGTATGTGAATGTATGATGTGTTTATGTGTTTGTGTCTATATGTGTGTGCATGTGTATGTGTTTATATGCATGCTTGTGTGTATGCATATATTATATTTGTGTGTTTGTGATGTGCATGTATGTGCACCCACATACATATGTATATATACATGTGTGTGGTGTATATATGCATATGTGTGTGTGTAGACATGTGTGTGTGTGAACATGTGATTGATGTGTATATGTGGTTGCCCATGTGGGCACATGTGGAGACCAGAGATCTTCATCAGGTGTCTTCTACTTGCTATCCACCTTATTTTTAAATTCATTTTACTTACGTGTATAGATGCTTTGTATGCACAGATGTCTGGGCAACAACTGTACACAGTGCCCTCAGAGGCCAGAAGAGGGTGTCAGATACCTGGAACCAGAGTTACTGATGCTTGTGAGCCATGTGGGTGTTGAGAATCAAACCTGGGGTCATCTGGAAGAGCAGCCAGTGCATGTAGCTGATCTCCCAGTCTCTGCACCTTGTGTTTTTTGAGACAAGTTCTCTCACTGAACCTAGATCTCACCAGTTCTGCCAGGCCGCCAGCCTTAAATTTTCCTGCCTCCACCTTCCCATTGCTGGGGTTACACACACACACACACACACACACACACACACACGCCGCCATGACATGCTTCCACAGGGGTGCTGGAGCTCCAAACTCAGGTCCTCACACATGCATGAAAAGCACTTTGCCCAATGAACTATCTCACCAGCGCCCCCTAGTTGAATGCAGTGCATTGCAGCAGAATTCATTCCGATGCTTTGTATGCACAGATTGTAAACTGGCAAACGCAACAGTGGAGCGCTCAGTGACCGGCTGGTTTATGCTCACTCTTGGCATCTAATTCCACGGGTACCGGAGCCAGCATGTACCAGTAATCAGTTACCAAAGAACCGGGAATTTCACAAGCTGATCATTAAACATGATTATTACCAAAAATCAAATTATGTAAACTTAGAATTAAATAAATTATACTATAAACAAATGTAAGTTGGGGCTTGAGAAACAGCTCGGCAGTTAAGAGCACTGGCTGCTCCTCCAAAGGACCCAGGTTCAATTCCCAGAACCCATATGGCAGCTCACAATCTTCATATTGAAACTTTAATTCCAATGCCATCTTCTGGTCTCCTGGGGCACCAGGCACACATGTGGCACATGGATATACATGCAGGCAAAACACCCATGCGGGCAAAATACACATAAAAGGAATGAATTTTAAAAAGAGAACAATGTGTGGGCTACAGAGATGGCTCGGTGGGCAAAGGTGCTTGCTGCCAAAACTGGGAACCTGAGTTTAATCCCAGGGACCCACAGTGTAGAAGGAAAGAACCGATTCCCACAAATTGCCCACTGACCTCCACACATGTGCTGTGGCATGTGTGCACCATCCCACATACACAAATTAATAAATATATATAATAAAAATTAAAGAACAAAGGTAATAGGCAGGTATGGTGGCACCAAGGTCTCTTCCTACATATTACCAGACTGCACTCATCTTCAAAGGGAAGAGGACCTTTTCTCGGTGCCCCATCAAGCCCAAGGAAGTCAAGGAATAAGTCAATTATAAGAAGCTATTAAAGTGACCCTCAGCTGTCTAACATCTGATGTTAGTGAGACTTTACAGGAATGGAAGAGAAGATGCCCAGATTCCAAGAGAAACCCTGATGAAGCAGGAGGTGCCCCTTAACAGGCAGCAGAATCATACCAGTGACCCAGAAATCAGACTTGTGAAGTCAGACAGGAAATCTACATGAAAGGAATGAAAACAGGTAGATCGGTCAGTCTGTCTGTCTGCGAGTGAGTGACCTGACCTATGATCCCCACAAATGCTCTGGAACTCGCCTGGCCCATGATGGCAGGGAATATTCTCTGCTGTGGCTAAAAGGAAGGGGGGGGGTGGATGGAAAGAGAGGGAGAGAAGAAGGGAGAAAGGAAGAAAGGGGAAAGAGGAGGGAGGAAACATAAAGAGGGGAGAGGAGGAGGGGGGAAACATGAAGAGAGGGAGGGAAGGGGGAAGAGAACCAAGAAAGAGGGAGAGAAAGACAGAAAGAGAGGGAGAGAGGGAAGGAGGGAAAGACAGAGGAGCTGAAAAAGAGAGAGAATGGAGGGGGAAGGGGAGGAAAAGGAAGGGAGAGAGAGGAAGGGAAGGGGAGGGAGAAGAGGATGGGAGGGAAGATGAGAAGGAAGGAGAGGGGAGGTGTGTTAGTTTGAATGTCATTGGCCCCATAAGCTCATAGGGAGTGGCACTATTAGGAGGTGTGGTCTTGCTGGAGAAAGTGTGTCCCTTTTGGGGTGGGCTTTGAGGTCTCATATATGCTCAAGCCATGCCCACTGTCTCAGTCTGCTTCCTGTTGCCTTCTGATCAAGATATAGCCAGCACCATGTCTGCCTGCACACCGCCATACTCCCTGCCATGATGATAATGGACTGAACCTCTGAAACTATAAGTAGGCCACCCCAATTAAATGTTTTCTTTATAAGAGCTGCTGTGGTCATGATGTCTCTCCACAGCAACAGAAATGCTAATTAAGACAGGAGGGAAGGCAGACCAAGGAAATCGTAAGGAAAAGAAAGGGAGGAGAAAAACAAGACAAAGAAAAGGAAAGTCTCACACAGAAATCAAAGAGAAAGTGGAAGAAAATAAATAAGCCCTCTACTGATCTCTGTGAGTTAGAGGCCAGCCTGGTCTACATAGCAAGTTCCAGGACAGCTAGGACTACCTAGAAAGACCCTGTCTCAAAAAAAACCCATCCAATCCCTGCAATAATAAATAAACAAAAAAACATGAACAACAACCCTTTACCAAAGCCACCTAAACGAGAGCAGGAGGCTAATGGAGCCGGCCATGGCGCTTCCTGCGTGTCCTGCATCATGGCAGGCTGCTAGCTCACAGGCTCTCTCTCTAGGTCGCTAGACTCACGTGGATCGCAGGCCTGGAATTCAGGGCACCTCACAGGGACAGGACAGGGGCTGCAGCTGTGGAGGAGTCACCTGGCTCCTCAGGGTGGACCTTTCAGGGTTCTCTGCTGTAACACCCTGATTCAGGGATTCACTAGAACCCTAGAGGATCAGTAGTTCCCAAGACTTCCCAGGCTCTGTAACACAAATTGCTAAACGGTCTTATTAATAAAAAACCGGAGCCAGGTATTGGAGTAAAAACCGAGAGATGAGAGAAACAGAACAAACCACAGCCAACCTCACTTCGTCAACTCCTCAGCCGATCCTGTTTCCACGAATCCTCCAACTAAACACCTCTGAGTCCTCACCCAGAAGGGATCTCGGCTGAACTGCTTAAAAGCCCCAGTTCCTGGTCCTCATGCCTTTCTGCCTTCTGCCATCACTTCCTGGGATTAAAGGTGTGTATCCTTCCCAAGCAGACATGAGATCTCAAGTGCTGGGATTAAAGGTGTGTGCCACCACTGCCTGACTTCTATGTCTAATCTGGTGGCCAGCTCTGTCCTCTGATCCCCAGATAAGTTTTATTTGTTAGAGCACAAATAAAATATCAGCGCAAGGCCCACTAGGCTCTGACCATTTTCTGACCTTGACCAGGTGAGTCTTCGTCTGCTGCCAGCCTCATGATGTTCTTGATGACTGTATTTTTAATTTTTCTGCTCTGCCAATTCTCCTGTCCAGGACAGTTCATATCAGCATCCGACCCTCCACCATTAGAATCAGAGCCTTTTTTTTTTCTTTTTTCTTTTTTTGAGACAAGGTCTCACATAGCCCAGGTTAGCATCAAACTAGCTGTGTAGCCAAGTATGACCTTGAACTTCTGATCCTCCTATATCCATTATGCCCAGTTTATGCAGTGCTGGGGATTAAACCCAGGGGTTGTGTATGCTAGGCAAGCACTCTACCACCCGCCCCAGAAGCTATTTGTTTTAAATATAGTACAAATGATAAACAATGAATCATTCCTTCAAGCATATACTTTGTGTAAGTAATGGCTGTGGTGCAGGCTTTCAGAGCCTGGCTGCACACACATGCATGGCTCTTAATGGCTCAGCAGCAACTCCTGCATCCTGTGAGAGGCCTGAGATCCCTAGGAGCTCCCATCAGCATGTCCCTGATGGCTGCACACTGCCAGCCTCCTGCTGAAGTGTGCTCTGTGGTTCCCGGTTCCCAGTCCCTGGGGGTCATGTTCCCCCCACATCCCAGCCTCCTCTGGGGCTTGGACCTGTCACAAAGTCCCCTTGTCTAGGATTGTGTTATTACCTGATGTAGAGAAGAATGACAGCCGAGTACACACGACAGTCAATGGTCCTCTCCCCATGCTGGACAGTAGGCAGGCACACTGCATTTGCAGAATTTAATGCAATGGGGAGTGCACTGGTGGCTCACAGCCTCCTTGCTTACCAGGCAGAGGCATTCTTCAGGGAAACGAGAGTTTCACAGAACATTTGGATACAAGCAAGAGTATCCAAATGTTCTGGACAGGCTGCCGATGACAGTGTCAGCCTCCTATGTCCTGTGCTTCTAGCCTCTTGTCTGTCCCCATTTTAACCTGTCTAGATTGGTGCCTCGGAGGCTGGGGAAAGTTCCCATCTGGACAGTGTAGCCAACCCACCACCTGACCCAACAGTCGTCACGTGGATCTCGGGGCTCGATTGGCACAGTCTTGCTGCTACTGCCTGTGAGGCTTACACTAGCAACGAAGGATAGTAAACAGGTTTCTCGGGAACTGCCTGTGAGGCTTACACTAGCAACGAAGGATAGTAAACAGGTTTCTCGGGGGGATTCGTGTCCATGTCCCTCCTCCTCACGGAACAAACGGGAGCTCATACATCCTTCCGGCCCAGCCATATCTTCTGCCTGGTCTTAGCTTCAGGGAGCCTCTTGGTTGAACTGTTTCTGTTTTATACAGTTGTGTACGTGCCCACAGGTCCCACAGATACTGGGGCAGCAATGGCCATACGCAGCTATAATTTGAAAGAAGGGTACCAAAACTCAAATCTGGGGTGCTCTCCATATTGCCTCATAGTCAAGTACATGCTACACAGGTTTTGTGGTTTTTGCAAATGACTTCATTCCCTTCCAAAAAATAAGGCCCTGAGTTCAGAAAATGGTCCAAAGTGAGCCTGGAGAGACCACTCAGTCAGTAAAGTACTTGCCTTGCAAACATGAGAACCTGGGTTCAGCTCCAGAAGCTACGAAAACAAAAAACCAAGCCAGACATGGTGGTGTGCCCTTGCAATCCCAGTGCTGGAGCCACTTGCTAGCCTAGCCTAATCAATAAGCCCCAGGGTCAGTGAGAAATCTGTCTCAAAAACAGAGGAGAGGACTCCTGAGTTCTCCAGCCTACACACACACACACACACACACTCTCTCTCTCTCTCTCTCTCTCTCTCTCTCTCTCTCTCTCTCTCTCCCTCTCCCTCTCCCTCTCCCTCTCCCTCTCTCAGAAGGAAGAAAAATGGTCCCATGAAATGGGAAGGGGAAGCCTGAGACCCTACCGCCATGAATGGTCAAGTCCAGAACTGGTGAGGCCCCGAGACAGCAGCACACACAGTGGCTCACACAGTCCATGGCTTTCTGTAGACAGAGTCCAATGCAGGCAAGTGGCTGTTCCTGTCAAGTCCCTGTGGCTGTCTGTGAGAGGCCCTATGCTCACACTGGGCTGAAATTCACCAAGAAAATCCCATGGTTTCCATAGCCAGAGAATTCTGAGGCTTTCCTGTCAATCATGGAGCTTGAGGTTCGAGTGTAAAAATAGGCAGCCACGCAGAGTGCTCTTAGCAGTTGGCTTGAGAGCGTATTTTCATCTTGGACTTGGCCTGCTTCTTCTATTTCAAGGACCAGGTAGAAATGTGTGCCTAAATTATCTTTTCTGTAGTCGTGTAAATGATATCATGCCACAGAAACTTGTGTTCTTTTAGAAAGAGCAGGACTTGTATTCCCACCCCCTCAACATGATGAATGCCATCTTAGGAAAATCTAGCCCAAAGCGGCCATCTGGAAAGGCTTATTATGCACGGCCCAATCGCATGCGTGTTTTCCTGGGTGTGAGCACACGTGCTGTGTGTCTATGGCAGGAGCCCCTGCACTACTGTCTTGCCCTGAAGACAAAGGAGTGGGTCTGAATCACAGCACAGTCCCACTGTGTGCAAAGCAGTCTCTCTCAACAGCACGCTCCTGGTTGGGGGTGTCACCAATTGGTCCCCACACATGCTGCAGGAGCCCAGCAAGGCCAGGAGGTGGCCCTCTCTGCTGTGAGAGATGGCTGTCCCCATTAGCTTGCACTGCCTCCTGCCTGGCAACCTGCCTGTGATAGCTGGCCTCTCTTCAGACTCTCCAGGCCTTCCTTGAAGCCTGTAGGTTTCCAGATGGTCCAAGTTACCAGACAGGCCCAGGCTCAGAACCGCCAGTAGACATGAGATGACTTCTCCCTGACCTATTCTTCTGGGAGCCTGTTTCCAGAAAGACCTATCAGTTTGCACCTGGGATTCCATGCATCCTTCCCATGAGTTCTCCATCTGGGTGCCATCTTCCCAGGATCACTGCCTGTGGTGATATTGTGTCCCCAAATATGTTGTGCACCCTAATAAACTTATCTGGGGTCAGAGAACAGAATAGCCACTAGATAGACATAGAGGCCAGAGAATGGTGGCACACCTTTAATCCTAGCATTCCAGAGGCAGAGATCCATTTGGATCTCTGTAAATTCAAGGCCACACTGGAAACAGCCAGGCATGGTTACACACGCCTTTAATCCCAGCACTTGAGATCTCATGTCTTGCTTGGGAAAGACACACGCTTTTAATCCCAGGAAGTGATGGCAGGAAGCAGAAAGGTATATAAGGCATGAGGACCAGGAACTAGAGGCTTGTGTTTAGGCTTTTGACAGTTCAGCTGAGATCCATTCCTCCAGTGAGGACTCAGAAGCTTTCAGTCTGGGGAAACAAGATCAGCTGAGAAGTTGGTGAGGTTTGCTGTGGCTTGTTCTGTTTCTCTGATCTTTCAGCATTCACCCCAATACCTGGCTCTGGGTTTGTTTTTATTAATAAGATCGTTTAGAAATTCATCTACAACTGTCACATCAGACATCTCTTGCCCTAGGGCAGGGGACTCCTTCCCATCCCACAGGAACAGGAGGCACTCTTGTGTCTGGGTCTCCCATTCAAGCTGGATGGAGCTCATGAGGGACTGTGATTATTTTCTGAATGTTTATTTTC
Organism: Peromyscus melanophrys; assembly: GCA_902168415.1. Classification (NCBI taxonomy): domain Eukaryota; kingdom Metazoa; phylum Chordata; class Mammalia; order Rodentia; family Cricetidae; genus Peromyscus; species Peromyscus melanophrys. The sequence goes on along the minus strand of CABHPR010153990.1, from coordinate 17,592 downwards.
TAGCTGATAGAAGACCTTCACCTAATGAGAATGAGGCAAGGAAAGGAAGTAGAATGATGGACTTATTAAGTAACAGAACTAAAAACAAAACAGATACAACTATAAGACAGAAAATAAGGAAATTGAGGACAGTGAGTATGTACCCTGTAGTCCCAGCTACCTTGGAGGCTGAGGCAGGAGGATCTTTTAAGCTAGGGTATTTAAGACTAGCCTAGGTAACACAATAAGATTCCTGTCTCAAAAAAATGTAAGAGAGGGGCTGGGGAGACAGCTCAGCAGTTAAGGTACTTGTTGCTGTTCCAGAGGACCTGAGGTCGGTTCCCAACATCTATGTGGGGTGGTTCCTGGTCTGTCTGTCACAAGCGCCCCAGTAACTCAGTGCCCTTCTGTCTGCTGCAGGCACCTGCACACAAGTGGTGCACACGCACGCACACACGCACGCACACACACACACAATTTTATATAGAAATACATTAAAAGAGAGGCTAGGGAGACAGTTCAGTGGTTAGAGAGAGCTTGCCGCTCAAGTGTGAAAATCAGGGTTTGGATCCCCAGAACTCTCATAAATGTCAAGTGGGCATGGTGGTCCACCTTTAATTCTAACCTCAAAAGATGGAGACAGGAGACCCCAGAATTAGCTGGCTAGTAAGACTAGCCATATCAGTGAGCTCTGGGTTTGATTGGGAAACCCTGCCTCAAAGCATAAGCTGAAGAGTGATGGAGGACGATTCCTGACATCACCTTGGTCCTCCATATGTGTGTACACACAGAGAGAATGGAAGGAGGAAGTCCAGATCCAGTTGGCTTAGAGGCTGCATATTTTATAGGTAGATCCAAAGTGATAAAGCATGGGTGGGTACAACCTGCTGTTAGGGCTCTTCTGATGCAGTCATTTCCAAGTCCCACTCTGCACTCTGAGGCAGTTTCTTAATTTCCTTTTCTTCATAGGCTGTAGGGATTTCTCATTAAAGCCTGGCTGCCTTTCACGGATGGTGTATTACAAACCTGATAACATCAGCTCCACCTCTCACGTAGTGACCTGCCACCTGGCAGCTTCATTGTCTCCATTTCCTGGAGTGACCGACACCACTCCAGAACAAGGGGCAGTGAGACCCTTTCCAGTCCCCAGGGAAAGATCAGTCAGTCTTTCATCACCAGGAACACTGAGAAAACGTTCTTATAGAGGTGCATTTTTTGTTTGTTTTTTGAGACAGGGTTTCTCTGTGTAGCTTTGGAGCCTGTCCTGGAACTCACTCTTAGCCCAGGCTGGCCTCGAACTCACAGAGATCTGCCTGCTTCTGCCTCCCGAGTACTGGGATTAAAGGCGTGTGCCACCACCGCCCGGCTAGAGGTGCATTTGAGTCCATCGTTTTTTTGGATGTTCTATTCTAGGATCAATAGACACCACTGCTTTGGGCCTGAGGCAGGCAGCAGGTCATGGTGATACACCTGATACAGAAAAGCTGCTCACCTCACCATCTGGAAGCAATAAGGAAGCAAGAGACTTGGTCCCTCAGTCCTTAAGGACATACCCCCAATGGCCTGAAGACTTCCCACTAAGCCTCTCCTCTTAAAGTTTCTATCATGGGGAAATTTCTACCACACTGAAATGCAAGCCTTTAACACGTGAGCCCTTTGGAGTTACTTACCCAAATAATAGCAATGGCTTTCTCAAATTCTCCCTCGAGTACCACGCCACAAGCATATCAATTAGAAAGAAGCCAGCCAGGGGCATGCCCTGCCTCAGACGGCATCCTGTCATTAACTGTTTTGACAACTGCCATGGCAGCTGGGAAATTAAAGTGTATTTCCATGTTCTGAGCAGCAGCAATGTTTCCTGACATCTTGTCAGGCTGGATAGTGGAGGATAGACTCCAGGATGCTGATGACAGAGTCTGCAGCCTTTGCAACTAGAGAAAGGGCAGAGTTGTCTTGCTCTGCGGGGTTCCTGGAGCTGAAGGTCAGCTGATGTCCACAAGGTAATGAGTGAGGAAAGTGCTCGGGACATGCATGGACGGCTCTGGGCAAGTGTCCATGCTGAGATGGTGGAATACTAGGCATAAAGGGGCAATTAGCCCAACACAGTGGAACTCCGCTCTACCCACATGCACGTAATGAGAGACAGAGTCACCTCCTGGGGATGATAAAGCCTCTCTGGCCTGACCAGACCACTGGCTAAGTGGTACTCTCAGGGGGAGGAGATGAACTTGGTTAAACTTGGCTCTGCATAGTCATCCTTTGTATTCCTGGTGTATGTGTGTGTATGGGGGGGCAGGTGTTCTCTCTGCACATGCTCAAGTTCCTTAGATAAAATAGCATGAATACCCTCCTGTGTGCTTTAAAGCATCTTTCTGCTACTTATAACACTGATGAGCATTGCTATGTACATAGTTCTTTTACTGCACTGTTTAGGGAAGAGAGGGAGGAGCCTGCACATGCTCAGTGTAGACACCTAGGAATAGTATAGACAGACCATGTAAGACAAGATCTTCAGTGGTTGAATCTGGAAAGTAGAGCCTGTGTATACAGAGGGCCACCTCTCCATCCACAGTGACCTTTCTGGACCTGGCAATAGAAGCTGCCTGGATTCCTGGGGTAGGAATGACTGCCAGCTATGATCTAGGGTGGCCCAGGGACTCCTGGCCCAATCCTGTCTCTGCAGAAGAAAGTTGTTAGAAGTCATCTGCCTCAGGCAGTTCTTTTCTCTTTTGTTGCTTGGCATTGGCTTTCTGAGACAGATTCCCGTATGTGGCTTTAGCTGCCTTGGAACTCACTATGTAGATTAGACTAGACTGAAATCTGAGGTGATTCTCCTGTCTTGTCCTCCCAAGTATTGGGGTACAGGCTTACATCATTGTGCCCATCTTACAGGAAATATTGTTTCATTGGTTTAATTTTTTTCATATGTGTGTATGTTCTCCTTAGCTTTAACTGTCAACTTGACATGCCCTAGAGTTGTCTGAGAAAGCTGTCTCAATTGAGGGCTTGATCGGGTCAGACTGTGTCTGGAGGGGAATTGTCTTGATTATTAATAGATACAGGAGATCCCAGCCCACTGTGGGTGGTATCATTCTTTAGGCAGATGATCCTGCACTTGTGAGAAAGCTAATTGAGTATAACCCAATCAAAGAGCCAGCAAGTAAGATGCATCCTCCATGATGCTTCTGTATTCCTTGGCATGTGAGTTCCTGGTCAGAGGTGGTGTTGTGAGGAATAGAAAGCAAGCCCACCTTCGAGTTCCTGTTTGAGTTCCTTCAATGATTGACAATGTCCTGGAACTGTAAGCCAATTAAAATCTTTCTTCCCCCGTGATGCTTTTAGGCAGAGTGCTTTACCATAGCAACCAAAAAAAAACAAAAAACAAAAAAAACAAAAACCCACAGTCCTGCCTCCCTCCTTTCTTTTCCTACCCCTCCTGTTAATTGCCCTTTCCCCCCTAGACAATTTGACTATGTTCCCTGACAGTGAAGGACTTCCATTCCATGGGGAACCCAACCAAAGAGATGAACAGACCCAAGCCAAGCTCTCTGGGTCAACCTCTACAACACAGCAGGCTCCCAGGTCCCCCTCGTAGTGTTCCTGGCTCCATTTCAAGACCTATGGGACCCCAGCTGCCCTTAGACTGCGGTCTGGAGGTGGCCACTAAGGGACTCTCTTCTGAGGAACAATAGGAGGTTATACAATGACTCATCTGGTTGCTTAGAAACAGAATAATTACCCCAGTGGCGCAGCTTGCTTTCTAGATATACCATTATGAAAAGCTTTTAAAGTCCATACCTTTGCATGATATATTTACATATGCTCCTCAGTTCCCCATGGTTGTGTCCTAGTAAACTCAGCACACAAAAGCATTATATATTGAAAATGAGTTTTCTACCCCTGTCCTACTGGGTATCATGGCTCAGCTTTGCTGCTTCCATTCTTTCTGTTTGTTTGTTTGTTTGTTTGTTTGTTTGTTTGTTTGTTGAGACAGAGTTTCTCTGTGTAGCCTTGGCTGTACTGGAACTTGCTCTGTAGACCAGGCTAGCTTCGAACTCACAGAGATCTGCCTGCCTCTGACTCCCGAGTGCTGGGATTAAAGATGTGCACTACCACCACCCAGCTTCTTTCTTTAATGTGATATTGTAGATTGAAGCAAGAACCTTAAGCATGCTAGTGTGAAAGACCATTCCTGGGAATCTACTGAGCCTTCCACAAGGATGATTAGCTGGTGGGAATGACTTCAATGACTGGAGAGTTTGGAGTGTGACAAGTCCAAGCCAAATTAGCTTGAGCCATCTTTAGCCCTCTTGATCGTCATCTATTGCCCTGCTCTGTATGGGTTAACATCTTTGTGACCATTGGGAATGACATGTGAGATAGACTGCTGGCTTTTACACGTACATAAACACATATACATGCCCACATACATCTGCACACATGAACATGCACACACATATATCAGCATACACCAATAGTCAGGTGTCAATGCCTCACTAGGTTATTTTCTATTGCTATAAGAAAACACCTGGTGCTAGAAAGATGGCTCAGAGGTGAAGAGCATTGGCTGCTCTTGCAAAGGACCCCACCCAGTTCAGTTCTCAGCACTCACATGGTAACTCCAGTTCCAGGGAATTCAGCCCCCTCTTCTGGCCTCTATGGGCACCAGGTACACGTGCAGTATACTTACACACATGCAAGTAAAATACTCAGACACATATGATATAAATTAATAAGTCTAAAAAAGAAAGAAAATGCCTGAGGCAAGGTTACGTGTAAAAAAAAAAAAGTTTACTTAGTCCCTGATTTTGTATTTTTGGCTGTGAGCCCAGCCTCTAATGGCTGGGCCATCTCTCCAGCCCCTGTCCCTGATTCTGAATGCTCAGAGTCTGATAACAGCCCCAACTGCTCAACTCTGCTGAGAATCTTCTAGCTGCATCACACTGTGGTAGACAGTGTGGTGGGAGCCTCAGTCTGCTGCTTATGTAACTACTGGTGCTTAGAGGAACTCTGTAGCATGAATATTAAAAGTTCTTATTAATAAAACAAACCCGGGGCAGGTATTGGGGCGAACACTGGAAGGTCAGAGAGACAGAATAAGCCACAGCTATCTCACCTCACCGGATCCTCAGCTGGTCTTGCTTCCTCAGACTGGAAGCCTCTGTGTCCTCATATCCAAATGACTCTCAGCTGAACTGCTGCTAGAAGCCTGAATGCTTAACCAGCCACATGCTTCTCCAGGCCAAATGAGTTTCTGGTCCTCACGCCTTATATACCTTTCTGCTTTCTACCACCACTCCCTGGGATTGAAGGCTTGCTTTCTGGGATTAAAGGCGTGTGTCACCATGCTTGGGTGTTTCCAATATGGCCTTGAACTCACAGAGATCCAGAGGGATTTCTGTCTCTGGAATGCTAGGATTAAAGGCGTGTGCTACCACCGCCTAACCTCTATGTTGAATATTGTGGCTGTTCTGTCTCTGACCCCAGATAAGTTTATTAAGGTACACAATATTTTGGAACACAATACCACCACAGAACTCACTGGGGTTCCAAGAAATTCACGAAGCTCTCCAGGTGAGCAGCCTGGTGAGACCTTGACTCCACCTCTTAAAGGTACCACTGCTTCTCAAAGTGCCATGGAGGACCAAATTTCCAACAGGTGCTTAGGAAACAAAGCAGAGCCTTTCTCTCCTGAGGACTGAGTGAGTCAGACTGCTCCTACCCTCTGTTCTCTGGGGGGTGGGGGGAAGGTGCATTTTACAGCGTACCTGTCCCTTCCTTGGTGTCATGAACAAAGTCTCTGCCCTCTCACCCTAGTCCTTCCTTTCCCAGGCTTCCCTCCAGGCACCTTCCATAAGCAGTGAGGCTGATGGCCTTTTGTGGACCTCAGCAAATCTTCAACATCTTGAGGAGTGACTGTCACCATGGTGATAGGTCTTCACTGAGGGATACACATATGCTCTTGTATGTGTAGGAAGAAAATACTGGCTAAAAGATTTCAAGATAAGGCTCCAGATAAAGGCTTGTGTTCAAGCAGGGCCTTCAGGGAGGTGCAGTTCCTCCCAAGGCCTCAAGGAGTCAGCATTCTAGGTACTCAGGGCCCTCAAAGGTCTTTGGGAACAAAAACCCAAATCATAACAGGGTCCTTCATTCACACAGTTATTTTATGAACAGCTCAGGCTAAGGGATGGCTAAGGTCAGAGACAGGAATAAGAAAAGGACATAACCTAACACAGGCTGGCCACAGTCCCACACCAGTAAATGAACCAAGAAGAAGGAAATGCAGGCACCACAATAAAAATAAAACTGTGAAACACCTAAGTTAGCCCCAAAACAGGACCCGTGAGATAGTTCAGGGACTAAAGTTACCTGTTGCCAATGCTGATGACCTGAGTTCAATCCCTAGGCCTCACAGGGTGGAATCCCATGCCCCCAAGTTCTAAGTTACACAAGTGTGCTGTGGCATGCATGTGAGAACTAGCAGGCACTCATGTGTGCACAAACACACTAAATAAATAAATAAGTGTAACTTGAACATTAAAGAAACAAACATGATATTTCACGATCTACTCCTGAAAGCTAAGGCAATACTTACTGGAAGTGCATTTGTGAGGGGACCTGTACCCCTGTACCCCATGCATTAGCATCACAGAGATCCTCTGGGCTTGAGGATAGAAGCCACTGGATGGGCACGGCATGTGGATGGGGCTCCCAGTCAGGGCCATGAGTAACTTAGCCCGTGATGAAGGCCCACTCTGTCTTTCCTGGAACATGCACTTAAGCCAGGGCCTCTGCCCTCCTCCCTTGCAGGGCTCCATTCCAGGGCAGCTTTTCGCTGCCTTCTTTATTTGGTGGATGGAGTTATATCTGTTTAAAAAAAAAAAAAAAAACCAACAGTTTAGAACAAATATGATGACCCACACTTGCAACCTCAGCGCTCAGGAGGCTCAGGAGAACCAAGTTGGAGGCCTGCTCAGACTGCATAGCAAGACCCTGTCTCAAATAATTTCTCTCTCTCTCTCTCTCTCTCTCTCTCTCTCTCTCTCTCTCTCTCTCTCTCTCTCTCCCTCTCTCCCTCTCTGTGTGTGTGTGTGTGTGTGTGTGTGTGTGTGTGTATATGTGTGTGTGTGTGTGTGTGTGTGTGTGTGTATACATCAGTGCAGGTCCCTAGGAGGGCAAAGCTGTTAGATCTCTCCAGAGCCAGAGTTCCAGGCAGTTGTGAGCTACTGGATGAGGGTGTTGAGAACTAAATTAGAGACATCTGTAAGGACAGTATACACTCTTAACTGCTGAGCCATTTTTTTCTCCTCCCTAACAGAAGATATTTTAATGTTTCTGTCACAAAGAAATAGTAAATGTTTAAGGTAATAAATATGCTGTGGACCCTGGTTTGATTGTTGTGCAATGTATGTCATGAATCAAAATACCAGAGTACCCTATAATTATGCACAATTGTGTGTCAATCACTCCTCCACAAAACCAAGTAAAGAAAACCAAGATAGCTAATACCATATTATATTACATGACATTAGCATCTTGGGGCTGGGAAGATCGCTCAGCCAGTGAAAGGGTCACCTCACAGACATGAATACCTGAGTCTTGTGTCCAGATCCCTCATAAAAAGCTAGTGGGCATGACACACACTTGGAATATCAGCACTGGGCAGGTAGAGACAGGAGAATCTCAGGGCTTTGGGCAGCAGCCTAGCCAAATGGACAAGCTCCTGGCCAATGACAGACCCTGTCTCAAACAAGGTGGGGGCTGGAGAGATGGCTCAGTGGTTAAGAGCACTGGCTGCTCTTCCAGAGGACCCTGGTTCAATTCCTAGCACCCACATGGCTGCTCACAACTGTCTGTAACTCCAGTTCTAAGGGATATGACACCCTCACACCAATGCACATAAAATAAAATTAAATTAAAAATTTAAATTTTCAGGACAGCACCTGAAAATTGGCACCCAAGGTTGATCTCTGGCCTCCACATGTACACGTACACACACACACACACACACATTCAGAGCTTTACCAGGGTCACTTACCCACTGACTCTGCTTCAGTCTCTTGGTTAAGTGCCAAGCAGCTCCGTGCTTGGCGGCCCCTCAGCCATAATGCCATTAGCACCTGGCTGTGGGGCTCTTCAGACCTCTTTCTTTAATGAAGAGGGAACTGCAGCTTTCTGCACACAGGATGGGCTCCTAATGGGAGCCACTCTGCCCACATCAAATGCCTTGAGAACAGAGCTTTTTCCTTCCACCGCTGGTGAGAGGGGTTTGTAGCCTTTCAATCTGAGCTAAGAGTATTTGCGGTTGAAAAGAAAGCCTGGGACTGGAGGTCCTTTATTAAGTATTGCTGTGCTGTGGAAAAAGAACATTTTGGGGCTGTCAGAAATTAGTGACCCCACCCCCACCCCACGTCTCACCATTGTTTCTGTGTTACCTAGCAGGGCACTGGAGAAAAAAAAAAACAGCAATTTTTCTGAATTCAATATTATATAAGAAGATTCCCCGATACAGTTCTGCAGACGAAAACCCTGGCCACACTGAACATGGCTGAAGCATTTCCATCCTCTCTGTAGATGAGACAATTTCCTCTGAACTCTTTCAAGTGATGGATTGAACAGATTGTGGCAACAGATGGGGAAAAATAACCATCTGATTGTGACATAATGCCAAGAAATAGACCCGATGAACAATAATTAGAAGCCATACCCAGCCAGAGCAGACAATTCCAAAACAGCAAGCTTGAGGGCTGGGGAGAGCTCAGTGAAGCGCTTATGATGTCAGCGTGAGGATCAGATTCCCAGCACCCATGCAAAAAGTGACTCCTGGAAGTGTGAACCGGCAATCCCAGTGCTGGGGGCTGGGGATGCCAAGGCAGGAGGATCGCTGGGGCTTGGTGGCCAGCCAGTTAGCTGAATCACTGAGATCCAGGTCCAGTGTGAGGTTCTATGTAAAAGAAAAAAAGCTAGAAGGTTGGAGAGACGGGTAAGGTGCTCACTGGACAAGCTTGAGGACCTGAATTTGGAGTTCCAGCACCTGTGGAAAAGCTGAATGTGGTGGCATGTGCCTGTGACCCCAGCCCTTGGGGACCAGGGGCAGAGCCAGGGGAACCTGGGGGCTTGCTGGCCAGCCTCAAAAAAATTAGGTGAGAAAGACAACATTGACCTCTGTCCTCTACATGGACTTACATGGGTTCTGGCTTAGAGTTTCTATTGCTGTGATGAAACACCATGACCAAAAGCAAGTTGGGGAGAAAAGGGTTTATTCAGCTTACTCTTCTACATCATAGTCCATCACTGAAGGAAGTCAGGACAGGAACTCAAACAGAGCAGGAACCTGGAGGCAGGAGCTGGTGCAGAGGCCATGGAGGGGTGTGGCTTACTGGCTTGCTCATCATGGCTTGCTCAGCCTGCTTTCTGATAGAACTCAGGACCACCAGCCCAGAGATGGCACCACTTACCATGGGGTGGGCCCTCTCCCATCAATCACTAATTAAGAAAATGCCCCACAGGCTTGCTGCAGCCTGGTCTTAGGGAGCATTTTCTCAATTGGGGTTCCTTCCTCTCAGATGACTTTAGCTTGTGTCAAGTTGACATAAAACTAACCAGCACAGGTACCCACACAGAGAACACGAGAACACACACACACACACTCACAGCGACAGAGCAATGAGCGGATGAGAAATGCCTGACTGGGCTGCCATGATGAGGGGCAAGTGGAGGCAGGGGCACCAAAGGTGTCTGTCTGTCTGTGCTGGAAACCTTTGTCCCTCAGAGATTGTTTGCTCTATTCACTGTCCATTCCACAGTATTTAACCTGCATGGCCCCTGGTAGGAGGCACTTGGAAAACAGTACCTGTGGTCACCATGAGAAGGCTGAAGTGAGGTGACTGCCCTGTGGGCTGTAAATTACTCCCTATAGTTTGGATTTTGACTGTTCCCCGAAAGGCCCATATCTTGAATACTTGGGTCCTATGGTGCTACTGGTGGTGGAGGGATCCTTAGGAGGTGGGGTCTAGTGGGAGGAAGTTTGGTCGATAAGTGTGGTGATTTGAATGAGAATGGACTCCACAGGCTCATATAGCTGAATACTTGGTCCCCAGTTGGTGGAGTCCTTTGGAAAGGATTAGAAGATGTGGCCTTATTGGAGGAGGTGTGTCAGTGTGTCACTGGGGAGTGGGCTTTGAGGTTTCAAAAAGCCCACATCATTCCTAGTTAGCACTCACTCTCTCTCCCTCTCCCCACTACCCCCTACTTGTGAATGAAGACGTGAACTCTCAGCTACTCCCCAGTACCATGTCTGTCTGCTTGCTGCCATGCTCCCTACCATGATGGCCATGGATTCATTCTTTGAATTATAAACTCCTGTTGATGGTTGGTTTTGCTCTTTTGGGGGGCCTGCCAACCAGCTCCCAAATTAATCACACACAGAGGCTTAGTCTTAATTATAAATGCCAGGCTTTAGCTTGGCTTGTTTCTTGCCAGCTTTTCTTAAATTATCCTGTCTATCTTTTGCCTCTGGGCTTTTTCCTTTTCTTACTTCTGTAATCTTACTTTCACTCTTATTCCGTGGCTGGCTATGGGGCTGGGTGGCTGGCCCCTTCTTTTCTCTCTCCTTGATCTCTTGTTCTTTCTTCTTTTCCTTCCAGATTTCTCCATTTATTCTCTTTGCCTGTCAGTCTGACCTATCCTTTTTCCTGCCTTGCTATTGGCTGTTCAGATCTTTATTAGACCATCAGGTGTTTTAGACAAAGTAACACAGCTTCACAGAGTTAAACAAATGCAACATAAAAGAATGCAACACAGCCTTGCATCATTAAACAAATGTTCCACAGCATAAACAAATGTAACACATCTTAAACTAATATTCTACAACAAACCCCAAAATTCTTCTATAAATTACCTTGGTCATGTTGTCTTATCACAGCAGCAATAGAAAATTAAGACATACTGTCTTTTTTTTTTTTAAATGGCTGCTGCCTTTTAAGCCGCAGCTGTTTGAATCAGCAACTGCAACTCTGCCATTACTAGCAGTAGTTAGGCTGCAAGGGCCATACCTGGAAGGAAATCTGTTCCCTCCAGCTCCAACTCTTGCAAAGCTATGAAGGGAACTTAACTAAACCTCTCTCCCTCTAAAGAACTCAAGATTCAAAGGTTAAGGTGGAATTCTGCTCTTCAGAGCCTGAATAGCAAGTAGCTCACCTCCTCTTCTTGCTCGCAGCCTCCAAAAACCTTGAGTCCTCCAAAAAGCCCTCATGCTTCTCCTTGCCCCTCCTTAAAAACTTTTCTCACCTGGCTCCTCCCTACCACTTCCTGTCAGCTAGTTGCTGACTCAGTCTCCTGACCACAGGTGAATTTTATTTACTCAAACACATCTTTGCATCATTAAACAATCGTTCCAGAGCATAAACAAAAGTAACACACCTACAACAAAGGCATAGGGGGTGTGGTCTGAAAACCACTTCCTATCTCTCTGCATCTGGCTTCTGTGGTGGGCAGGCCTCCTGCGCCGTGCATGGCCACTGTGAGGTACTGTGTGCTACCACAGTGCTAAGCAACCATGGACTAAAATCTCTGAAACCTTGAACCAAAAAATAAACCTTCCATCCTTAGAAGCTGATTATCTCAAGTATTTTATCACAGTAACGGAACGATGATGGACACCTTCTAAATTCTCAAGGAAAGTCCTTGGTTGAGGTGCTTGTGGCCCTAAGAGTGAGCTGGGGAGGAGGGAGGAGCTGAGATCACCCACTCAGGGCTGTGACATGGGAAGAGCAAGGACAAACAGAGGGCGCCTGTCTTGGCTTGGCCAACCTTGGAGCCTGAGACACATCTTGCTAGCATATGATTGAGGTTTACAACCAAATAAACAGACCTCCAGTTTCACCTGGCAGGTACACACCTCGAGTCATTAAGTAATATTAGGAGTGTTTAATTAATATAATTATAAACACAGGAACAAGGCCATCTATGTCATGTCTAAGGAACACATAGAAACCAAGAAAACTAACTGAGGAATTCTTGTTTTAAAATCACTGAACCTAGAGAGATACTTCCATTGATAAAGTGCTTGCCATGAAAGCATGAGGACCTGACTTAAGTCCCCAGAACCCACGTAAAAATAAATAAATAAATCTGGGCGCAGTGGTGCCCTTCCATTCCCAGTGCTAGAACAGTAGAGATAGGCAGATCCTAGGGCTTGCTAGCCAGCCAGCCGGGCTTGGCTACTCAGCGAGTCCCAGACCCCTGGGAGACTCTGATTCAAAAAAATCAAGGTGCCTGAGAATCAAACCCCTAGGTTGACCTCTAGTCCTCAGACACATGCAGACACACACCCCATCCATCCTTAGCTTTGAAGTTTCCTTGTAGGTCCAGTTGCTCCAGTTGGTTCCCTCAGAACCTGGAACCATCCACCATACTTTTGAGACAGGGTCTCTCACTGACCTGCAACTTGACAAGGTTAGATGTGCCCCAGGGATCTGCCTGTCTCTGATATTCCAGGACTGGGATTATAAACAAGTGTGATGGCTATTATTACTATCAACATGACTACATCTGGAATTAACGAAAATCCAAGAGGCTGGGTACACCTGTGAGGGATTTTTCTTAATGAACTCATTTGAAGTGGGAAGAACCACCTTTAATCGGGGCCACAACTTCTTGTGGTAGCCTATATACAGGACACGAAAGAAGGAAGCTTTCACTCCTTGCTTGCTTGTTCTTGCTGGCAAATCCATTCCTTCACTGGCATTAGAGCCTACTTCTTTGGGATTCTGGTGTATACTGTAACTGAAAGTTTTTTTGTGCACCAGTAGCCAGGCAGGAAGTATAGTATAGGCAGGATAAGCAGAGAGGAGAATTCTGGGAACAGGAAGGCTGAGTCAGGAGTCACCAGCCAGACACAGAGGAAGCAATATGTGAAGGAAAAACTGAGAAAATGTACCAAGCCACATGGCTAAACATAAATAAAAATTATGGGTTAATTTAAGTGTAAGAGCTAGTCAATAGTTAGGCTGAGCTAATGGCCGAGCATTAATTAATTAATTAATACAACCCTCTGTGTGTTTACTTGGGTCCAAGTAACTGTAGAGCCTTCGGAGCCAGACAGAACCAAAAAACTTCAACTACAGTATACTGAAGACCAGATAAGACATCCAGCCTCAGTCACTGGACAACTATTGAATTCTTGGACTTTCTGTTGATAGACAGCCATTGTTAGACTAGCTGGACCACAGCCTTTAAGCTACTCTAATAAATTACACACACACACACACACACACACACACTCATTCTATCAGTTCTGTCCTGTTCCTCTAATACAGAATGCATCACCACTCTTGGCTTTTTGGATTTTCAAGATAGGGTTTCTCTGTGTAGCTTTGGTGCCTGTCCTGGATCTCGCTCTGTAGACCAGGCTGGCCTTGAACTCACAGAGATCTACCTGGCTCTGCCTCCCAAGTGCTGGGATTAAAGGCGTGCGCCACCACTGCCTGGCATCACTCTTGGCTTTTTATGTGGGTTCTGAGACTTGAACTTGGGTCCTTATGTTTGCAAGGCAAGTGCTTTACTGACTGAGCCATCTCCCCAGGCTGGCAAGTGGTGTTTTTATTCAAAGGATACTGTTTCCTCTGCTGTATCAAGGGAGTTAAAACCTGGCATTGCTCGAATGCCTCTGGTCACATGTACGAAAAGTCTTGATTGAAGAGAGGCTGGCTCAGAGACAGATGCTCGTCACAGAGGGCAGGCAGAGCTTGCAGATTCCAGCATGACAGATTGCCAGGCCTCCTTGTGAGTCACAGATAGAAGAGAACCCATAAGATGTGAGGATGACAATGAGACCTTCCACATTTCTCCTCAGAGAATCCAATTATTTGTCTTCTTCAAATGATGTTGTAAAGAAGGAAGGCAGCACAATACGGCACATGGTGTTTCTACTGGACAACCGCAGCCTTTGTGTTGCTGGGGGCAGAGGTCAGCCTGGGGGCAGCATCTTCCCACCGGAAATGAGTGTGTGTGCTTATATGTGTGTGTACATATGTACACATAGCCTGTGGAGGCCAGGAGGACAACTTTGGTTTCATTCATCAGGTACCATCTGCCTTATTTTGTGAGACAGGGTCTCTCACCGTCCTGGAACTTGCCAAGTAGACTAGGCAGACTGGCCATCCAGCCCCACACACCTTCACAGCCCTGTGATTACAAGCTTTTTTTTGTTTTAACATGCGTTTTGGGAAAGTGAACTCCCACTTTTCTGACTGAACTATCACCCAACTCTAAGCAGGATTTTTTTTCAAATATTTTTTATTATTTTATTGTGTGTGGTGTGGGGGGAGGCTGTTCATGTTCTTGGGGTTCAGAAGAGGGTGTCATATCCCTGGAGCTGAAGCTGCAGGTGGCCATGCTGGGAACTGAACTAGGGTCCTCTGGAAGAGCGGTGAGGGCTCTTAACTGTCGAGACATCTCTCCCCTGGCAGGATTTTTGATATTTTCTATAATAATCAAAATCTGAAGCATGGAACAGGTTCTCTATTGAGATATTGAGAGTCAGACATGTCATTCTTTTTATTTTATTTTAATTATTTTAGTAAATACACTTTCCCATACTCTCTCGCACTGTAGCATTTTCTGGTTATGTTAGAAGATGGACAATGAGCTCTAGAATACTATGCATGGTTTCCCAGAGTGCATCATTTCACACTCAAAGCAAAGCAGAGTCTTAGCTGCACCATATCATGGCCAATGCTGGGGTTTAAGTTTTAATTTAATATATCTTTTGAGACCTCGTCTCAATCTGTAGCCCAGGCTGTCCTTGAACTCTTGGTGATTCTCCTACCTTAGGCTCCAAGTGTTGAGATTCCAGGCATGTTCTGCTTAACTTCAGATATCCTGATTGGTGAGTATGTTTCTGCTTCTTCTGCAACAGCATGGGTGGCACTACAGTGTAGTTAGTACTTTTCAACTCATTTACTGACATCTGTTTTCCCTTTTTCAATATAAATGTCCTTTAGCTGGTCACATATTCACCCAGCTAGTGATGGAGTCACCAAACTGTTCACACCAAGAGTCTTGCAACACAAAGAGAGCCTGAGTGTTCAACACTCCAGATTTGGGATGCCAGTGGCCTTGAGCAGGGCAGGATGAAACTAACCTCTAAACAGAACCAGCCAATTAGAGGCAGAGAAGAGAGTCTATGGGTAGGGAAAAGTCCCTAACAGTGGGGATGTGACTGCACCTGGGGACTGGTGGATGCCAGTGAACCAGCAGATTGGGCATCATGACCATTGCCTGTGGCCAAGATTCCCGATTAAGGGAAAAGTCACACAAGTATTATGTTAGAAGTTGGAGGTCAAAGACTTCCCCTCCATTAGGAAACAGTAACCCAGGACTCAGGGTGTGGCTCTGTGTCTGCATTTGTCTAGAGTGCATGAGGCCTTGGGGTCCACCCCCAGAAAGCCAAAAGAAGTAAGTCATCCTTGATCAGGTGATCTAGGCAGGATTTATCCACATTAGATGGTTGAGTAGGAAAGTTATCCCCCAAGACTCAGGGAACTTGGTAGGAAAGGGTGCAGATAGAACGGAAAAGTCAGAGGACAGGGAAGACAGCTGTGAAAAGCTGTCCCCGGACATGACATGCCATTGCATTCAGGGAGTCACTGCACTTATAGCTGTCTGCACATGACCTGTACAAAACTAAGCTAACAAGGTCAGTCAACACTCCAGCTGGTATCACTAACTGGACTCAGTGGGTTTTGAGAGAGAGAGAGAGAGAGAGAGAGAGAGAGAGAGAGAGAGAGAGAGCCAATGGTGGCACACACCTTTAATCTCAGCACTCAGGAGGCACAGGCAGGCGGATCTCTGTGAGTTCGAGACTAGTCTGGTCTACAAAGTGAGTTCCAGGACAGCCAGAGCTGTTAAACAGAGAAACCCTGTCTCAAAAAAAAAAAAAACAGAGAGAGAGAGAGAGAGAGAGAGAGAGAGAGAGAGAGAGAGAACATGAAGATGGGAGCTATCTAGGAGGAGTGAGAGGCAGGAGGCAGTGGTGGGTATGATTAAGATTGTATATGAAATTGTCAAAGAATAAATACATATTTTTATATCTTTTCTCTAGCTTTTAACTGGAAGGGTTTCTTCCTAGGATCCATGCAGACACAAAATCATAGTCACATCTGTCATATGTTTAATGTTTAATGTCAACCAGTGGAAATCATAGTGGTTTCCATATGTCAGTTGCCACCAGGCATAGAGTAGTGGGTAGTTTATTGTGACCTCAGAACAGTGACTTTCCGCTCCTATTGCTTCTGAGGACGTGAAAAGACCCACTTCATTTGGACACCTAGTTTCCCTTGAGCCTTGAGATGACTGCAGACTTTACCAGACTAGAGAAACACCAAACATAGCTCAGAGAAAAGAGAAAAACACCCAGAAGCAATTTTAGTCGAAGCTGACATAAGCTCCAGCTTGTGGTGAGAGATGTTGGGGGTGACATCCTAGCTGCTGGGTAGTGGGGGACACGTAGTTCTGCTGGGGTGTGTTGGGAGGAAGCAATGACAGTTGTCAGACAATAGGAAAGAAAGAAGTCAGCGCAGGGAGGCCCCAGGACTTGGCAGCTGATGGCAGCAGGAGGTGCCAGAAGAGGTGATGGTAAGGCTGAGGTGGCTTTCCTGAGGGCCTCCTGTCTTGTCCCGCCTCCCCAGTCACTCTCTCAGTTCTCCTGTGGTGGCACTGGAGCAAGGCACAGCCCCTTTGGAAGATGACAAAGGACAGCGCTGTCACTGTGCTGTGTGCTCAGGGAGTGGGGAGTTCTGCAGTAAGGGTGTGTTGAGGGCTAGATTATAGCCCTGAAGTCGATTTAGTTAGCACTTGACAGCTGAAACGCAGGGACCAAGAACAACAGTGCTATCAACAGTGGCTCAGCAGGTCCCCATTTATACTCTGCTCTTAGATTCCCAGAGCACACTTTAGGGAAAGAGTTCCTTCATGGCTTGGGGTGGGGGGGAGGGGCACCGGAAGGCACCAGGCATCTGGAGGCCTCAGAGGCTACCCAAGGATGAGGGACATTTTGTTTGGAGAGGCTGTCCGGGAAGAGTTGATTCTGGGTGTGTGTGGGGAGGAGACAGGGACAGAATGGGGGTAGCAGCCATCTTGGAGGTAAAATAATTGAAGTGATGTCCCATACTGCAGATCACACACAAAAAGCCTCTACTTAGGCACTGGGGAGACACAGAGCTTACCTTAGGAGAAGAGAAATTGGGGTTCCAGTCCCAGAATCCATGCTAAAACTAATAATAAATCTATTGTGGTTGTATGTGCTTGTAATCCCAGGCTAGGGAAGCAAAGATAAGTGGATCCCTTGGGGCTTTGAGGGGCTCACCAGCCAGCCAGGCAGCCTGGGCTGCTCGGAAAGCTGCAAGCCAGTAAGAAACCCGTTTCAAACAACAACAAAATAAACATGGATGAAGTCTGAGGAATGACATCAAGGTTGTCCTCTGACCTCCATACACAGGCATACCCACATGCTCCCACATCCACATGATACCCCTGCACACCCCCAACCCCCACATAGACATCTCCTCATATTTCCTGAGGAAGATGTCAACCATTGGGTGCAATGGGGGG
>CABHPR010153989.1:41787-60434 GCA_902168415.1 Peromyscus melanophrys | reverse complement strand
TCATGTGGAAGTCAGGTTACAAACTTAGATGTTGGTTCTCTCCTTCCACCTGATTGAGACATGATCTCTTGTTATTTGCCTCTGTGTATATAAGGATAGCTAGCTTGCAATCTTCTTCTATCTCTCCCTCTTATTTAACTGTAGATTATTGGTGTTATAGACACAATCTACCATGCTCACCATTATGTGTGGACTTACATAGAGTTTCTATTACAGTGATAAAACACTGTGACCAAAAATAACCTGAGGAGAAAAGAGTTTATTTCATTTTTCACTTCTAGGTCTGTGACTGAGGGAAGTCAGGAGTCAAGAAGTTTAGGAACCTAGAGCCAGGAACTGATGTAGAAGCCAAGTATGGGTGCTACTTACTGAATCTCTCCTTATGACTTGTTCAGCCTTCTTTCTTATACCATCCAGGGCCACCCACCCAGGGGTGGCACCACCTCTTGTGGAATGACTACACCTATATCAATCATCAATCATCAAAAAAAGTAACACAGGCTTGCTTGCATACAGGCCAACCTGATGGGGACATTTTCTCAATTGAGATTTCTTCTTCCCTAGCATGTGTCAAGTTAAAATAAAAAGTAGCCATAACTTTTTGGCTCTGCATATCTGAACTTAGGCTCCCATGTTTACCTAGCATGTGCTTTACCCATGGAGCCATCTCTCCAGCTCTGGCTTTCACCACTTTTACAGAAACTTATTTGTGTTGGGGGAGGTATGGCACTGAGAGAAGTATGATGTGTGGTACTTTATGATTATTCTATGCATTTCCCTCAATGTATCATTTTTGTTCCTTATCCAGTCATCTGGGAGGCGTTCTTTTGCTACTCTGCTCAGGTGGAAATCATAGGCAGGCAAGGGGAAGTTCCTTCAGTGCTGAGCATTGGTAGATTTTGTTTCCCTTGGTAATTGTAAGCAATGAGTGGTAGCAGCAAGCAGGCTGATGTACTAGGTGTCACTCTTTAGTGCGGCAGTTCTTGTGTGGGTCCATGGCCTCAGATGTTATAGCATTCTTGTTTGTATGATAAGTTGGGATTTTTCAGTCATTAACTGTTGCTACTGTATAACTTCTAAGATGGCCCAGCTAGTGGTATTTCTTACCCCTTTGAAGCAGCCAATGCCAGCGAGCTTGTATGGGCATAGGGAGTTTGGATGCTTTGTGCTTTAACCCAACTAGTGTTATAGATAGCTCTTGGCCTGTGGCATTTGTACCCCGGGGCACTACAGATATGATAGTAATCTGGGACTCTTGGGAATCATGACCTGCAGTTTGTCTTTGCCACTTTTTGATCCCAGACCAGATGCTGCTCAGGTTATATTCATCTTTTGCTCTGTACCTCTCTGCCTTCATAACCTACTCTATAATTCCCACTTTTGTGAGGAAATGAAAGGCACCTTGTGAAGGGTGTATCTGTAAATCCTGTAATCCTCACTGCTTCAAAGGCTCCCCACATAACCAAGCTCAGGGAAATTGAAAAGCACCCTAAAGTGGTTCTTTTTTAATTTTTTTCATTTATTTTGCAAACCAACCAGTTTCCCCTCCCTCCTCTCTTCCTGTTCCCTCCCCCACCTCCTATCTACCCCGCCCCCCACCATCCACTTTTCCTCAGTTCAGAAAGAGGCAGGCCTCCCATGAGAGTCAACAAAACATTGCTTATCAAGTTGAGGCAGGACCGAGCTCCTCCCCTTCTGTGGTTCTTAATTCTTATTGTATAAGGGATACATTGACTATTTTTCCCCTTCTCCCCTACTTTACACACACTCTCTAAGTAACACGTTAAAAAGATTCTCTCCTGACTGTGTAATGCCTCCTGCCTATTCCCAGCCCCGTCAGTTCCCCACCCCAATGCCCTCACCACCACCACCCCAACACACACACCACAAAGCCTTAAAACTGACATCCTTGTCCATTCTGGTGGTCTCAAACTCTTTTCCCTTCTCTTGAGAGTGCACCATTTTTTTTTTTCTTTTTGGCTGGGGAGAAGGGGAGGGGGGCGGGAGGGGGAAGAACAAGGGAATTCGTGGCTGATATGTAGAACTGAATGGTATTATAAAATAAAATTAAATAAATAAATAAATAAATAAATAAATAAATAAATAAATAAATAAATAAATAAATAAATCTGTATTCTCAAGGAACAATTTGCCCTAGTGTTCTCCTCTGACATCAGGATCTTCTATCATTTTCTTATCGTCTTTTCCCTTCCTTTCTTCCATTCTCCACTCTCTTTGCCTCCTGCCTCCTGCTCCTTTCTCCCCCTGCTGCTCCTGTTCTGTTCAGCTCCTGCTGTTCCAGCTGTCCAACAGCTGGCTGCCTTGCTGTTTTTGAAGCTCAGGCCTGGTACTTCTCAGCCACCCAGCTGTTGCAGAACAGCTGCGTCTTTCTTCACATTACCAGTTTAGCCTACACTACTAAATGTTTCAAAGGACAGACCTTCAAGAGCAGCCTTTGACTGGACCTGATGTTGTAATGCCAGTGGGGCAGCAGAGGCGAGTGACTCCCAGAATGGGCATCAGAAGGAGTGTTTATAGTACATCTGGAAAGTCCTAATCATAGAATAAAGAGTGATTTTAAATGATTTTAACCGTGCTTGGGACTTGCCCACTGACCCAGTGGAAATGAATCCCTTAAAGCTGTCTTATATTCATCACATTATTATTTCTCCTCCTTCTCCTCCTTGGCCCCGTCTTCCTCTCTCTCTTTCTTCTTCCTTTTCTCCACCTTCTTCTTCCCCTCCTCCTCTCTTCCCCCATTCCATACCCACTCTGTCCTTCTTTACCCTTTCGGCTATTTACCTTTACAATACAGGATACAGTTGTGCAGCTTCAAGTAGCCTTGAACTCACAGTCCTACTTCACTTTCCGTAGATGTGCCCAGCCAGAGCCACCTGAGCTAATCTCATCTTCCCATTTACTGCAACATATTGCAAGTTGTACCAGGGGCAAAGATAAATAAGTACTTTACCTATAAGTCCTCAAATTTGGGTTGGTCTGTGTTTGTGTGTGTGTGTGTGTGTGTGTGTGTGTTTGCTTGGTTTATGTGTGTTTGTTTCATGTGTTTTTGTACTTTTGATAGTATTTAGGTATTTGTGAGTATGTTTGCATATCTATTGAGATGTTTGCTTGGTTTTGGGGGGGAGGTGGGGAGTGTGTGTTTAGGTATGTGTAGACTAAAGACATATTTTTGCTTCAGTTAGTTTTACATTTTAAACCATAGGCTCCTGGTTCTAATTTCCTGAGCCAAATTAAAGAATAACAGTCTTTAACTGTTGGTTTGTTCCCTGGTGATGTGGTGTGCCATTGCTCTATCCATTTGTTGTGATGTGTTTTACAATTGCTTTGTCCATTTGTTATTATCAGTTTCTTTTCTTAACACCCTTTGGCTAATTATTACACTGCAGGAGATAGATGACAGAGAGAAATACTTTCACTAACAACAGTTCTAAGTGCATTCCCTCCTATTCTACTCTTTTAAATACTATTAATCTTGCTCTTTAATGTCCTGTTGGTATTAACCAAAACATGCACAAAATTAAATTGGTGCTATAGTAAATATTTGCAGTTAGACAAGTTAGAATTTGTTTCAGTGAAATTGAATACTGAGCTAGCCTGTGTCCTCTCTCCCATATGTTTGTAAGCACAGAACTTATGCCTGTAAGATGTCTCCAGGATACAAAAGGAATGGTTACATATTTAATGCACAAGAAAGTTTATTTTGAAATGGCATTTCTACTTCTTAATGCTTGAGAACATGTGGAATAAATAGGTTGCTAGCAGATATTATCAGCACCCATAATGCACAAGTCGGTAATTTCACCAAGCAAGACCTTTGAGCAGTGTGGTGTCTGTTCCCAAAGGCCGAATTTTTCCACTAACTGTTCACAAGGAAATATAATTCACACAGGCAATCTCTGCAGTCATGAACAGCCCTGTCTATGGCAGGAAGCCAAAATTATATTTCCTAGATAATGTAGAAGCATTCTTCTCTCTGATCAAATTTTAATGAAACAATTCAGAGAAAAACTATCATTTTACTTCAAAAATTGCTTTTTACTAGAAATATAATAAATCTAAGCCTCCAGGCATAGTTGTGTCTTCTCTGGCTTTTCTCTGATGACTGGAGTGAACCAATGGAATCTTCACTGTGGCATAGTCAGGAGTCCAAGATTAGTCTAATGTTCACTACACGCCGAGGAACATGCTGTTTGTGTGTTCTATTTTACTCAGTATGATAACAAAAACATCTAGAATGTGATCAGAACTTTCTTTTGAGATCTTACAATATCTGTTTCCATATTACTGGTGCACATTTTCCTTTCTTAAAAATTGTCCTACACAGTTTTATTAAAACTTATGAAATTAAGGTAACACCTATTTATGTGATGCTACATTCTCTTCTAATCATTTGAGTGCATACTTCTGTTTCTGTAAAATTACCAACAATGCACATGTAGTATGGTATATATGCACTTCTTTGACTTAACATTATTTTCTGAACAGTTTTCCACACATATTTTTAAGCATTAATTGATCCATAAATTAATTGTCCAATTCATTGTGAATTTAGTTAAACCTGGAGAATTTAGAGCCTTAAAATAGGTTAGAACTGGCAAGGGTGTTGGATCACTGTACACTTAAGGGATTTGAAGTCCACAGGGAATCCCTAGTGAGGTTTTAGTGGCCACCAAGACATGGCACATGTTTAGCACCATCTCCATACCTTTCTGATTTTTCCTTCTTAAAGCAACTGCTCTCTCATTTTTTTTATTGATTAATTTTTTTATTTATTTTACATCCTGACTACAGGTTTCCCTTCCACCAACTCCTGTCTGTTCCCCCTCCCCAAGTCATTCTTCCTCTCTCTTTGTTCAGAAAGGGGCAGGCTTCCCACAGGTGTCCACAAAGCATGGCATATGAAGTTGAGGTAAGCTATTTAATTGTTTTGGTGTTGGCAGTGGTGGGGGTGAGGATGCAGTGGTGGTGGCGGTGGTGTGTGTGCTTGGGTGTAGTGTATGTGCACATAGTTGACTATGGAGGACACATGTGAATGTCTGGTACCCTGCTCTACCAATCCACTTTATTCTCTTGTGAAAGGGTCTGAACCAGACTGGAAGCCTTCAAGCTCCAGGTATCCTCATGCAACTTCCTCCCCAAATGCTGAAGTTCCAGGCATGCATTGCCTCATTTGGCCTTTTAAACTGGTCCTAAGGATCTGAATTCAGATCCTCACAGTTGTGTGGCAGGCACTATTACCCATTGCACCATCTCACCAGTTCTGATATTCCTTATGAAAAGAGAAAAGCAAAACCTCCAAGAGCACAGAAAAGTAAATAAAATAAAATAAACCCATAAACTACTACTTCTGAAATAATTTTCTTACCATTGATATGCTCCATTTTAGATATATCTCTTTGCAGATTAATTATTCTTATTATCTTGATTAAAAGTACTTTTTGTGAGTACCTTAAAACTTTATATCCTAATTATTTACCATTTCTACACACACACACGTGTGTGTGTGTGTGTGTGTGTGTGTGTATCCTGGAACCTGAATTTCATTATTACTGGATTTTAGTTATATTAAATTGAAAAATGCTTGTCCTGGACTCTACTGGCATCTAAATTCCTAGCTCTGATCTTTGTAAATATGCTCCTTCAACTGGGACGATAAATCACACATGACATGACCATGTGACATTTCAGTGTCTTCTGAGGACTCCTACCAAATCCAGCATAGGTTTTTTGGTCTCTTCACTTTTGAACCTATTCACATCTGCTCTCTCAATTAAATAGTGTCTGATTTCTTTTGGAATACTAAAATATATTTGTAAAGTTATCTTCAGTGTGGGAATACAGAAAATGATTTGTTTAGCATTTTTCTTTAATTTCCTTTTTGAACTTCTTTATTGACTCTCTGGAGGTTTCACATCATGCACCCCAATTCTGTTCACCTCCTGGATCCCCCACATCCTTGCCATTCCCCCCACATAGGAAACAAATCAAAATGTGCAAGCAAGCAAACAAAAGAAAAAGCAAAATTAAAATAAAACAAAACAAAACCCACCTCAACAACAACAACAAAAAATCTCTTTGCTTCTTCTTTCCTGGTCCTCCAACACCTTATCATTCATCTGGTTTAATTTTTTTGTTTGTTTTGTCGGGTATGTGAATAGACAAAGTAATAATACATATACTTCAAATTTACCATTCATGTTTGGAAATCACAAATTTAATTCTTTTTAAAAAATCAATTTGATTTAAGTTTCAATTAACATGTATTTATTAATTCATTTATTGAGGGGTTCCATGGACAACTTATGGATGCAGTCTCTCTCTCAACCATGTGAGGCAAGGTAATTGCACATAGATATTCAGACTTGGCAGCAAGGATCTTTATCTGCTAAACCATCTTCTTAGTTCCACAATTTTCTTTCTTAAGTTTAATATTCCTACCATGCACATAAACAATTCAGAAATTGTGGTATTATCCTTACATACCAAGTAGCTTTTAGTTCTGCTTCTATCAACAAGAATACTCAAATTTCACTGATTTTCAAAAAGTATCATGAAGCAATGACATGATACCACTGGACTGTCTTCCTGTCTGCCAACGTCTGCCTATTAGTAGAATGTAGTTCTTTAATTCATATGTCCAAGACTAATACTAGCTGGTTAGAAAGCTAAATCCATCCTGACAAGTGTAGACCACTTGGAATTTATAACAAAATCTGTAACTTTCTATTATCTTGAGTGAGCATTCATCTTCTACATGTAAATTTTATTCATACTTTCCAAGGGAAGAAGTTTGACTTTGTAATCAGGCCTTTCATGTCCGAACCACCTGTTCCCAAATACCCAGCAGCCACTTCCTAAATTAACAGACAGCCGCTTATATTAATTATAAATGCTCAGCTGACAGTTCAGGCTTATTACTAACTAGCTTGTACACTTAACCCATAATTCTTATCTATGATTAACCACGTGGCTTGGTACCTTTATTAGCATGGCATGTTCATCTCCTGCTCCCTCTGCATGTAGCTGGCAACTCCTGACTCTACCCTTCTCCTTCCCATCATTCTCAGTTTGATTGTCCTGCCTATACTTCCTGCTTGGCTACTGGCTAATAAGTGTTTTATTAAACCAATTAAAATAACACATCTTTACAGTGTACAAGAGGACTATTCTACAGCATAATGTCATCCAATTTCAGGGCCGTACTTAAGGTCTAAAATTTTGTGACCTTGTTTCTAGCATGTCCTGGTGACTTGTTTCTTCTGAGAATCCTTGAATGTTTAACATGGGTTCGCATAATGAAATCCACCCTCAGGCTGGTATGATAAACTTCAACCTCATATTGATGAGCTTCATCTAGTTTGGGCACAAACAATTCATCAGCCAGTGTTCTGAGTGGTTTTGGTGGCTGCTGGCTGTACTGGACTCTCACTCACACTTCTGAGTTGCTGCTTATTTTCAGGAGAGAAGGTTTTGTCATAGTGGAAGACACTACTTTCTCCATTTCAGATCCACAAAGTCCTCCTGTTGTGCCCTCAATAGTATGAACTTTCACAGCTAGGTGGTCATTTCTCCACTCTAGTGAGTAGAAGGTGAGCTTGGTGTGAAGAAGCTGTCTCTTCCTGATGTGCTCCATAGGGATCAGGAGTGGTCCAGCTCTCCCCGGGGATGTGTTGTGGTTGCACGGGTTCCATCCTTAAATCTGACATATTATCGATGTTCAGCAGAGTGAGTGACTAGATGAAAGGCTCCGTCCAATTACTGAAAATACATTACTGCACCCATTCCTCTGTCATTAAGAACCTGATCTTTTGCTGGTGTATACTCATTGCACATTTTGATGGGTTCGATGAAAACATTTTCCTTCAAATATTTATTTTGACTGTGTTTAGCCCCCCGAGTCTTCTCTTTCTCCCCATTGCTGCTAGTACCAAAATTCTTACCAAATTTTCTTTCTTTCACTTCCATATACAAATGGATGTACATCTTTGTGAAATCTATGGCCAACATATGTGAGAATTCATTAAATATTTGTCTTTTGAGTTTGAGATATTTCCCTCAAGGTGATCTCCAATTGTACTCATTTTCCTGAAAATGACATACTTCTATTTTCCTTTGTGGAGTAAGAAACCTTTATTGTGCACATACACCAAAAATTCTCTTCCTTAGCCAGGCGGTCGTAGTGCATGCCTTTAATCTCAGCACTTGGGAGGCAGAGGCAGGCAGATCTCTGTGAGTTCAAGGCTAGCCTGGTCTCCAAAGTGAGTTCCAGGAAAGGCGCAAAGCTACACAGAGAAACCCTGTCTTGAAAAACCAAAAAAAAAAAAATTCTTTGCCTGTGCATCACATCTGTCAATGGATGCTTAGACAGACACTTATACGGACATTTGTAGAAGGACACTGATTCCATAAACTGTATACCTCAGATACTTTTGTTAGTTTTATTTTAATTTTAAAGGGTCTATTTACTTATTTTGCTTGCAAGAGTGAATGTGTACCTGTAAACAGGTCCTATTGCATTGGTTTTGAATTCAGAGGACAACTTATGTGAGTTGTGTGTATGTGAGTTTTGTGTGTGGGCACATGCATGTACCCTCATGCATCCCAAATATGCACGGAGATGTCAGAGAATAAATTCCTGGAGTTGGTTTTCTTTCCTCTGTAGTGCTAATGATGGAACTCTGGTCACCAGGAAAAAATGGTAAGTCCTTTTATCTTGAGCTTTCTTGACAGCCCAGGTACTTTTACTGTATTATTCTATTTAATAACAAAAATATTACTAAGAAGGCATATGTATACCTGTATTTCAGGTGATAAATTCAGAGTCAAATTAAAACCTACCTGGTAGAGCATTCACTTAGCTCTGCCTCCCTAAAAGCCAATCTTGACATAGAATATCACAATAATTTGTAAACAGTAACTTCCCACGGACTCCTTCATTTTTTGATGAAATTTTATTTATATCAGGTTTGTTGATATAATCTATTTCCTGGGAAAAATGAATGTAACATTTTTCCATTAAAGGTTTTGAAGAAGATTGTAATTTCTCTGCTCATAAGCTAGTAACAAAAGATTAATTTGCATAATGCAGTTAAATCACACCACCTAGTTCTTTCCCCAGAAAAGCCTTCACAAATGACATACCTGTATGACATACTTCCTACAATATTTCTTGTAATTACCAAGGAGGCCTAATGGAAATTCCGTATTTTCTATATGTCAGGGGGCATTTCTGTTAGATACTTGTTAGTATTAAATTATATTAAAATGACCATGTATGTTAAGTGTTATACTTTGATGCACATCTTCTTCTGTTTCATTCCTGGATTCTCTTCCTACCATTTAAGACACGTGTCACATAATTTCTCAGTCAGATCAGACATCTGTCTTCAAATGTATTCTGACCTAGTTCTTTGGGACATATTCCATAATGCAGCACCAAAGATGTCCAAATCTTAACCCCCAGTAGAGGGACTTGGCCAGTGTTAACAATGTTGCTATGAGGAGCTGATTTGGGAATGATCTAATACAGCGATGTGTCTAGTAAAAGACAAGCAGGAGGACCAGAATGGAACAGATGATGAAGCACAGGTTAGAGACGCATTTTGAAAAGAGAGGATGAGTGGATGAGGCCGGAGTACACATACTTTCTAAAAAAGAAAACATAAAGAAATCAATCTCTCCTAGAGTAAGCAGAAGGTAAGAAACCCTATATGAACTTTGATTTTGTCATGTAAGAAACACTTAATATTTCTGACCTTCAAACTATTTGATATGCATATACATTGTTTGAAAACATAGACATTGTGAAAATTTACAATGCACTAATATACCTATTCTTCTCTTCCCCCACATAGATCATCAACATCATGTCCTTTTTTTATTGGCAAAGTATTCATTGTTCTTGGTGTATATCTCAATCAATGGCCTGATAGTGAGATACTGTTATTAGTTTCATTTTTTAAATTAGATTGACTCTCTTTTGACTAAGGTAGAAAAATTGGTATGCTGGATAGCAGGGAGTTTTGTTTGAGTTTTGTTTATTTTTGACACAGTCCCATGTAGCTTAGGCTAACCTGGAACCTCAGGCTCACCTGGAACTCACTAGATTGACAGGATGACCTTATAATTATGATCTTCCTGTGTTTACCTCCTGAATGCTGGGATTAAAAGTATTTTTGTAGAATATTATTTTAAGTGTTACTTTTGTTTACATTGCATTTGTTTAACTCTGTGTAGCTGTGTTACTTTGCCTGTCTAAAACACCTGATGGTCTAATAAAGAACTGAATGGCCAATAGCAAGGCAGGAGAGAGGATAGGTGGGCCTGGCAGGCAGAGAAAATATATAGAAGGGGAAAAAGAGAGAAAGAAGAAATACCAAGAAATGAGAATAGAAGGAGCAAGAGAACAAAGACAGGAGGACACTACGGACCAGCCACACAGCCAGCCATGGAGTAAGAGTGAAAGTAAGATATACAGAAGTAAGAAATGAAAGAGCCCAAAGGCAAAAGGTAGATGGGATAATTTAAGTTAAAAAAAAAAAAGCTGACTAGAAATAAGCCAAGCTAAAGCTAGGCATACTTAAGTAATAATAAGACTCTGTGTATTTATTTGGGAACTGGAGGATGGGCCCCTAAAAGAGCAAAGAGTAAAAAGAATAAAATAACAACAGAGTAGAGTGAGAAAAATGATGTTTCTTGATACACCCTAGTTCTAACATCTATAAAATGGGGAAGTCATATTGAAAACCAATTTAGTATGATGGTAACCCCCATGCTGCCCTTGAAAGAGGGTAATTTTCTTTTCTACTCAGGGAAATGTTTTAAAAGTTAATGAAAATTACTTCCTAAACACACCCTTTTTATTTCCCTACTGAGTTAGAAAGCTATGAAGGGAGAAAATTAAAAATAAAAAAGAAACAAAAACAAATACTAATTGGGCTCCCAGTGCCAAAGATCATCAGTAGGTTTATTCATGAGCAGATTAAGAACTTATACATGCTGCTTGTATTGTCTGCTTTTATAACCAACAAACTAACAAATTCACATGGAGACTTCTTCATTGAAGTTTTTAATCTAAACAGAAATTTGAATTTTGCATATTCTATTATAATTGGTTTGTATTATATCTATCTATTTTAGATGTGCATCCATGTATGTTATGCATTTGTGTGTGGACATATTTACATGGGTGCACATGCATGTAGAGTGATGCTGTTATCTTCAAGTATCTTCCTTCCTTAATACTTCTCTTTACCTCACTCATGAGGCAGGGTTTCTCACTTGAACCCAGACCTTGAAGATTCAGCTTGGAGAGTCCTATCTCTTTCTTCCCTAGAGGCCACAGTGTACATACACCATTTACTAGGGTGCTGGGGACCCAAGCTGAATTCCTCTGTCCAGCACACATCTCATCAAATGAGCATCTCCTAGCTCCATTTTAATTACTTTTCATGACCTTTTGGGCAAATGTTAATGATATTCTTTTATTTCTGTTTAAACTTGGTGTAGTATAGAACCATTTATTATCACTCTTCTATCAAAAAGACCATGTGCTTATTTAAATCCAGGTTTACTAGAAAGTTCAGAATTTAAATAGATATTTCAAGTTTATCTGACAACACTGTGTCCCCCAGCAATTTTCTCTGACTCAAAACATTCCCTCCTGGTGGTGCTGGGGTAAGCACATGAGGCTCAGGAACTATGCAAGCCTCATGTATTATTCAGGGCTCTTATGGCTAACAGTACTTATAGAATATGTATACATACACACACACACACACACACACACACACACACACACACACACACATGCACACACGGGGTTTATTGGAGTGACTTAAAGGCTGCTGCCCAGATAATTCAACAATTGTTGACTGTGAATGGAAAGTCCAAGAATCCAATAGTTGCTCAGTTCACAAGGCTGGATGTCTCAGATAGTCTTCAGTATATGCCGGATTTCTGCATAAGTAGGTTTTAATGCCAGTGGAGGATGGATGTGTTAGTATGGTAAGGATAAGCAGGCAAAGATGAAAAGCTTCCTTCTTCCATATCTTTATATACATTTCCAGAAGGTGTGGCCCAGATAACTGTGTGTCTTCCTGCCTCAAGAGTCTCAACTACAAGTGGATTCACCTACTTCAAACCAAGCAAAAACATTTCTTACTGGTGTACCCTCAATTTCTTGATTATAGTTCATTCTAGCTGTGGTCAAGTTGACAATCAAAAATAGCCATCACACCTCACAAGTCTGAGAACACTGAAACTAACAAGATTTTAAGGACTATGGAAGATCTTATGGAGAAATACTACAGGGAAGAGGAGATGCTTATAGCCAAGCCTGTTGGAGATAAGCTCTCACCCATCCAACTACTTGCAAATCTTTCAGAAAGATCTAGATATATAGTTTTCATGAGATACTGACCACCCAGGCTAGGTGTGTTCTTCACTGATGCAGCTGCCTTAGGGTCTCACATACAGTTAAGTAACCCTAATAACCTTGCTGATTTGGGAAGTTGTATTTGATGGAATAATGACTCTAGTCTGTCTTTGGTTCTCTGTCTGGGTGGAGTGACATAGTTTGTATATCCCCAGGAGAAGTCATACTGCAATATGGAAATTTTCTGGTTACTAGGCCTCTTATGTTATGTCATAAGCTAGAATTGATGTGATGATTCCTTATTCAGCATGCCCCAGGTGCCCACTATGTTAATTTTCTCATTTTTTCCCCATCTTGCATGTCAACAGGAGCAAACAATGATTTTATTGTTTAATAGTACATGTGGGGTTTCTGACTGTGGATATGTCAGTGTGCTAATTGCTGTATATTACGTGTAGTTTTATGATACTGTAAAACATGGGAACACATAGTTGACTATAAGCCAAAAGATTGATGATGGATGGATCTGAAAAGAATCTATGCTAAGGCATTAAGCAAGCATTAACCATTGATGTTAATTATCAAATTGACAGAATCTAGATTCACCTGGGAGTCAGGCCCCCTAGCATGCCTGTGGGATATTAAATTTGTTACATTAACTGTGGTGGGAAGACCCATTCATTGTGGTTGCACCATTCCCTTCAATGGGATGCTGGGTTGTACAAGTAGAGAAAGACATCTGAGTAACACTCATTTCCTGCTGTTTCTTTATTGTGTGACCGGATATTTCAGCCTCCTATTGCCTTGACTCTCCTACTTTGAACTGTGAGATAAAATAAAACTTTTCTTCCTTAAATTTTTTTTGTCAGAGTATTTTATCACAGCAACAGAAAAGAAAACTAAACAGCAAGCTTGGGATTATTTTTGTTCTATAAAAAGTTAGGCTAGTAATTAAAAAAAAAAGATGGTCCTAGTTTTATGGCTCTTGCTCTGACAAATCCATGGTAAAAGCAATGTAAGGAAGAAAGGGTTTATTTGGTTTAAAATTCCAGCTTATGTCAAGGCAGACTCTTAAACATCATATCCACAGCCAAGAAAAGAAAGAGGACAAAGGTATGGATCCTTACTTGCTTGGTGACTTCTGCTCAGTTGGGTACTATTCAGGTTCCCCTGTCTAGGGAATGGTGTCATCCACAATGGGATGGATCATCTTACATCAATTAGTAATGAAGACAATCCTACACAGGCATGTCTATAGGCCAATGTAGACAAATTTCTAAATTGTCTTATTAAAATAAAAAAACACAGAACCAGAAATTTGGGTTAAAGCATTAGAAAGATCAAAGAAAGCCACCAGCCAATCTTACCTCACCAACTCTGCAGCTTCCAAATGTGCCGACTTCCTGTCTACCCAGGCTTTATATGCCTTGCTTTTCTGCCCTCTCATTGACTCTCTTAACCTAGCTACCTCACTTCCTCTTCCTGCACAGCTCTGTCACTTTCTGTTTGTCTATACAGACCTCCAGGCCTCTATGGTTGATACTGGGATTGAAGGCGTGTCACCACACTTGGATCTCTTCCCTAGTGTGGCCTTGAACACACAAAGGTTTTGTCTGCTAGAGGGATTAAGGGTGTGTGCTGCCTGACTTCTTGTTTACTTAAAATGGCTGACCTTTATTTATTAACATACAAATAAAGTATCACCACATTTCAGCACAAATAAAATATCACCACAGGCCAACCTGATCTAGACAATTATTAAGGCTCTTTTCCAAAGCTGGGCATGGTGGTACATGCCTTTATCCAAGGACTCAGGAGAGAGTAGCAGGTGAATGTCTATGAGTTTGAGGCTTGCCTGGTTTATGTATTGAGCTTCAGGATGGCTAGAGCTACACAAAACAATCTTGTATTAAAAAAAATCATCCCAGATGATCATAGGTTATGTAAAGTTGATAATTAAATTAACAAAAATGAATAATATTCATAAAACACACACACATACACACACACCAACACACACACACACACACACACACACACACACACACCAACACACACATGAGGCAGGGGATTCATGAAGTTGTTGGTCAGTGCCAGAGGTGAAACACCGCCACTTGAAGCTAATTTTCAATACCATTAAAATATTCTTTTAATCAACCCTGTGATTTTTAATGCATGATTCATTAATATTCAGTCTCACTCTGTGTCATGATGTGATGCACACCTTTGTCTGTTTGTATTATAGAATCCTACATTCCCCTAATGTCACTGAATTAGTAAGTGGTAATTTTGAGATTCATATCTGTCCTTTTTCAGTTGTCTCTTTATCTGTCCATGTTTCAAGACGTTGGAGAAAGCAGTAATCACAAAGTCTTGGGTTTCTTGATTGCTGCCTTTTAGATTTCTACTGTATTTGGGTCAATTACTGAAGCCACGTCAGTAGAATAATATGTTGTCATTTAATACTGAATGTAGCAATCTGTTATCCTAGTCCCAAGAAAAATAAAAATATGAACACTCAAGATTAGCAATATCTAACATTTATTAAATATGCAATCTACCAGAAAAATAAAATTGCAACATAGATTGTTTTTTGTCCTACATGTTAGGAATCTGGCAAAGTTAATCAATGTGAAGTTATAATTTAAGACTTATCTTCATGTACAGATTCACAGTGTTAAACACAAATACAAGCACTACTTTTTTTTCTTTTTTTAAAGAAATGTTTATTTTATTTTAATGTTTATGTATGTGTGTCATTGTGTGGCAATGTGTATGTGAGTCTCTTGGCTCTGGAGTTACAGACAGTTAAGAGCAGCCTGGTGTAAGTGCTAGGAATCAAACTCCAATCTTTTGCTATATAATCAAGTCTCTTAACTGCTGAACTCTCTCTCCAGCTACTGCAGACTTCCTAGCTGCCTAGCATGTAAGCATTTCCTTAGCTGCCCACCATGTGTGCATTCTTTAGCTACCCACCATGTGTGCATTCCCTCAGCTGCCCACCATGTGTGCATTTTCTTAGCTGCCCACCATGTGTGCATTTCCTCAGCTGCCCACCATATGTGCATTTCCTTAGCTACCCATAGCATGTTCATTTCCTTAGTTGCCCACCATGCATGTATTTTCTTAGTTGCCCACCATGTGCATCTTTATGATCTTAAGGTGGCTCTGTCTTATATACTCACTTATGAAAAATAGACACATTTGTCTGCTTATAAAATACCTATTACTTTTTGAAATATGTATTTCTGCCAGAGGGTCATTTTGGAAAATATTTAAGGAGCTTTCATTTTCTTTGAATTTTCATTTTACTTGATTAACAAATCTCTCTACAGACATAACATTGCTTTTCTACTTAATTATTTTAAAATAATTTATTTGTGAATACATATTGCATGCATGAGATTGTTTCGACATGTGCATATATAAAGGGAAAATGGAGACAACAGGTTGACATCCAATGTTTTCCTTTGCCAGGCTTTACATTTTCTTGAGATAGGGTTTCTCACAAAAAGTGAAGCTTACCAATCAGGCTAGAATTCATGGCCATCTAATCCCAGTGACCCTCCATCTCCACCTCTCCAATGCTGGGATGACAGGTGCACAGTGCCATAACTTTGTTTATGTGTTTTTAACAGGGACTCTGGGAATCAAGTCCAAGTTTTCCTGCTTGAGGAGAAAGCATTTTTTCAACTGACCCATCTCCTCAACTCTAAACCCAAAATGGCTAGTAATGGACAAAATCAGGATGACTTAACCTGGCATATGTTGAGACTCAGTGGACTCTTACTCAAACTGGTCTGAGGAAAGCAGCAGAAATGGCCAAGCCAGTGTTTCCACAGCACAAACCCTCATGCTAACATGTTCACATCAGGAAAACTCAAGTTCTGAAGAAGCATAAACATAATGAATTTGAGCCTTGACTAAAGTCCCTGTGAGCAAGAGGAATGCATCGAGAAGACACCAGGCAAGCTTGAGAGTGGGGAGGGGTGAGATTAAGTCACAGTTTGGGGCTGTTGAAGGTTAATGCTTGCATGATTCTTTAGTCTTCCTCATTGTGCAATGTCTTGAAATATTGGTTCTCAGCATGGCATCCCACATGAGTCTTCTCTAGCCCAGCCGAATTTGTGCCAGTGAGCTGTATTTGTAATTAAAGGAATGCATTCTGCCTATTTCTGTCTAAGTCAGGGCTCACCCTTTAGTCAGGAGACGGAATTTGAATTTTACTTGCAGATATGTTTATTTGATTCTGATCTCACTACTTAAAAGACAACTAAATCAATCACTATGCTTCCATTTGGTTCAAGGATCCTTGGTTAGACTTTAATTCAACCAGACACACATGTGATTACTCTATATTTGTCCATTTGCTGAGATAACACAGTTGGCTATCTTTAAAACTCCTTGTTGATTTCATTTTTCTCTCTAGCTGACTCCAGATGTTAATTTAAAACTTCCCCATGTCCTAAGGTTCCATTTGTTTTAGTGCAGCTGTAATAAATGTAACCCCCATAGTTTTTCACATCAAGTGTAATTGCCCTGGCAGGAATAAAGCTCTTGTAAGGAGACATGCTTGTGCTCCCATTTGGTCATCAGACTATTGAAGCCATGGACCTCAAGAAAGCCTAAATTCCCCGGAAATATGTGTGAAGGAAAAGACTTGGGCTCTGGTACCAGTCAATGGGAACTTGTAGATGGAAAAGAGATTTCCCACCATTCCGGCATGTTTTCCTAATCTTGCAGAAGAGAATGGAGCTATGCCTTGACTGGAGGTATGTAATTTTGAATCCTTCTTGTATTCTGTGTAAACCTTAACCTCATGCTAAGACCTGAAAGATGGAGTACAGGGCCATTGAACTTCTCTGCTCTTCTCCTTTTTTTTTTTTTTCTGGTTTTCACTGTTACTTTGTCTATTTAATTGGCCTATTGAGAATGAGTGGCTGACTCTCAGTTGTTATTGTTCAAGAGCCCATACTTCACCCCGACAACTCCAGTAACAACAGAGCTTGTAATTTTTTCCCCATCAATCCAAAAATGGAGCTAGAATCCAGCAGACGGTTGACTGGCATTAAAGATGAGGCTGCTGAACTTAGTTTTTCATTTTTAAGAAAATGTTGCATCATTATTGGCAAATCACTTCTCTTTACAAGTGGTTGTGTACTCTCCCTGGTAAATATTTGTAAAGATGCAGCATTGGTTAGGTTTCTCCACCCAAAAATAACAAAGAGAATGTGTGAAGAAGCCACATGAGCCTTTTCTATCCAGAGAGCTGCCTGATTTCTCAGTACTTCGCAGAGTATTTTGTGTAGATGGAAAAGGATAAATAATAAATATAAAACCATCATATACAGGGTCAGAATCCACTATGTTACCAAACACAGTACCTACCATTATTTTTATAGACAGGGTTACAAATGAAATAACCATGATTTCCTATACCTATTTGTGATCCATGGGTTATTTAAGAAATAAATGTCCCTGTAGCTAGAGTTTTCCTGCTGGGCCCACAGTCAGGACAAATCTCTGTCACCCGCCAGTCCCACAGCCGCTCAGACCCAACCAAGTAAACATAGAGACTTATATTGTTTACAAACTGTTTGGCCATGGCAGGCTTCTTGCTAACTGTTCTTATATCTTAAATTAATCTATTTCTATAAATCTATACCTTGCCACATGGCTTGTGGCTTACCGGCATCTTTACATGCTGTTTGTCATGGTGGTGGCTGGCAGTGTCTCCTCAGCCTTCCACTTCCCAGAATTCTCTCCTCCTTGTCCCGCCTATACTTCTTCCTGCCTGACCACTGGCTAATCAGTGTTTTATTCATTGACCAATAAGCAACATGTTTGACATACAGACCATCCCACAGCACTTCCCCTTTTCTTTTTTTTCAAAAAGGAAGGTTTTAACATTAACATAGTAAAATTACATATAATTTGGGAATTTGGGCGTAGCTTCTCTTACTACTTCCTGCTGGAAGGGGGCGCTGTCTCTTGGCGGAAGAGGCTAGCTGGCGGAAAGCGGGTAAGACTCTTAGCTCTGACCTCTTTGGCTTTCATCTTTACATTGGCTCTGTGTCTCTTATTTAATAAGGCAGCTGGTTACATCTACATGTCCCAAACAGAGTCTTGATTTCTTTGTTTATGCATTTTCTTTTCTTTCTTTTTTTCCTCTTGGATATGTGTATGCATGTGCACATGGGTGATGTGTGTGTGTGTGTGTGTGTGTGTGTGTGTGTGTGTGTGTGTGTGT
>CABHPR010153989.1:0-34869 GCA_902168415.1 Peromyscus melanophrys | reverse complement strand
ACACTGACACTGACATATATGTTCATATACCACATACAGGTAAAACTGGCTTCATGTCTTCAAACATGTTTTGACAAAAGAAGGAAAGAAGATTTCAGAAGACTTGCTTAGACACGTGCACGTTATTATTACATCATATATATGTGATTCTAATCCTTTTTGTCCCAAACCTGCCTCAAGTGGAGATGAACCACAGACATCTTATAAACAAGGAATGAGATGACTTTGTTGGTAAAAGAACGTGCCACCAAGCTTGACTACCTAAGTTTATATCCTAGTATCCACATGTGGGCAGAGCCCACACTTCTTCTATAGGTGCAATGATTAGTGACCCCAGAGTATTAGGTTGGCAGCTGTGAACTCCATTTACAATCAATTGGCAAAATGTCCACATCATACCATTTATGGCCAGGATATTCCTAAAGGCTCAACTTTGTAGAATGCACTTGTCTATAAATATTCACCTGGCTTCTCACTAGATCTTCAAAATAGAGGTACACTCTGGCAAACCAGATTCTGTGCCCTCTGAGGCAATCAGAAAGAATATATGTCAGCTGGAGGGATAACTCAGAGGGCAAAGTACTTGCTGCATGTGTATGATGATCACAGTTCCATCCCCACTCCTCTAAAAATAGAAAACAAAACAAAACAACAACAACAAAAAACCACACAAACATACAAGTCAATTGTGGTGGCCAGTATTTGTAAGACCAGCAATGGGGAGTTAGAGACAAATGGAACTTTAGTGACCACAGGGCAGTCAGTTTAGCCTACATGGAGAAATTTCTAGGTTCAGTGAGAGATCTCCTCTTACACTCCAAATTAAAAGTTTTGATAAAGTGATCTCTGAGTGATACACAAGGAGACGATATAGCACAGAAGGCTCACAGCTGCACTTCTGATTGATAACCCTTGCACAGACAGAGAAGTGTCAGTTCTGTTGTTAGTGCACAAC
Organism: Peromyscus melanophrys; assembly: GCA_902168415.1. Taxonomy (NCBI): domain Eukaryota; kingdom Metazoa; phylum Chordata; class Mammalia; order Rodentia; family Cricetidae; genus Peromyscus; species Peromyscus melanophrys. The sequence continues at coordinate 33,914 of CABHPR010153989.1, read as the reverse complement.
AATTCTTATGACTTTTATGTACTTTACTTTGGGAGGAAGAATGTGTTTGTGAGTGTGTGTGCACACACGTGCTTGTGTGTCTATGTGAGTGCATGAGTAGGTGCATGTGCACCTGTACAAACTCGTGTGGAGGACAGTGAGCAAGCCTTAGTTGTTGCTCCTTACAAGCTTTCCAGCTTGCATTTTGTGACAGTCTCTCACTGTCTGGAAACTTACTGCTTTGACTAGGCTGGACAGCAGAGCCTCAGAACCCGTTCGTTAGGCTTCTTGTATGAGTGCAGAGGCTCAAACACAGGTCCTCTTTCCTTCATGACAATCACTTTATCCACTAAGCTATCTCCCATCTGTGTAGTCCTTGTTTAGTCTTATTTAAATGAAGGTGTATGCCTAATGCTGTGGAAACAGTCACAGTTAAACTGAAGCACCACCTTGTTGACCACATAATTGCTTTTCTGAGCAGGGAGCACACAGTTAAGAAGACATCACAGCACAGGGTGGAATGCCCCGAAGTGCCCTGAGGTCACTGGGCTCAGGTACTTCCCACTGGTTAAGTTTGTTTATTTAAAACAAAGCAAAGCATAAAACAAGTTTGTTATTTCTCCTTGGACTAGTGAAATTCATTCAGGATGTGGTGCTGGTGAATTATTTATTAATGAATGTGTGTGTGTGTGTGTGTGTGTGTGTGTGTGTGTGTGTGTCCATAGGCTCACAAACATAAACAATGGGTGCATGCATGTGCACATGCCACACCATGTAGTATGTGGACATCAAGAACAGGTTCTCTCCTTCCATCTTTATGTAGGTTTGGGGGATTAAACTCAGGTCCTCAGGCTCAAGGAGCAAATAGCTTTATAGGCTGAACCATCTTGCTGGACAGAATTACTCTTTAAGATTCTATGAACTTGCATTCCCTTAAAGATTCTGAATATTTTCTGTTAAATATTATTATTCTGGAGATTCCACCAGCCGGTAGCAAAGTGATGATGAACTTTTGAGCATCACTGTTATTTATTTAAAGTGGATAGGCAAGCTGCTCTTCAAACATAGATCTGCAGTTAACCTTATGCTGTGCATTTTCTTGTAAGAAGATGAAACAATTCCAGAGAATGGCTAAGAGGGAACTTGCAGCAATTTTGACATCTGCTTGATTCTGCAGAAAAGGCAGTGGAGACTATTGTGCATCGATTAAGTCAAGATGTTTTGTGAAATTGAAAGAAAGCAAAGAATTCTCACCACTTAGCATGTGGAGAAGTTCTCTACCAATTCCCTTTCTTGATTCATTCCGTCTGATTTGTATGCTTGCTTAAGTGTGTGTGTGCGTGTGTGAGTGTTTTAGACCCATTTTTTCTTGAATTGCTTCTATTCTGAAAAAAAAAAACCATTTCCGATAAATATTCTCTTAGGACTACTGTATAGTGTAGTGTTCAATAAACTTAAGTGTGTATTTAAAAAAAAAAAAAAAAAAAAAAAAACCTCTAGGGCTACTGGGAGACAGATCAGTGAAAAAGTACTTGCTTTATGAGCATGATAGGCTGTGTTCAACCCCTGCATCTTACATTTAAAAGTTAAGCATGGTGGTGTGCATGTGCATCCTTGTTATTCCAGGTCCATGGCCCAGTGACAGGTGCATCTCTGGGACTTGCAGGTCAGTCAAGCTTTCCTAATCTGTTGCTGGAGAGCTTCTCTCCAGCTCCCAAGTCCCGCCAGTCTCCAGCTCTTAAGTCCCACCAGTCCCTGATTCCCTGACCGAACCCATTCATAAAATAAACACACAGACGCTTACATTATTTAAACTGCTTGGCCATTAGCTCAGGTCTATCATTGTCTAGCTCTTACTCTTATATTTAGCCCATTTCTATTAATCTCTACTTTGCCACGTGGCTCGTGGCTTACCGGTACTTTACATCTTCCTTGTTCTGGCCGCAGCTCCAGGCAGTCTCTCTATCCTTCCTTCCTCCTCAATTCTCCTCTCTCTTAGTCCCGCCTATACTTCCTGTCTGGCTATTGGCCAATCAGTGTTTATTGACATATAGTGATATCCACAGCACTAATCATTTAGTTCCAGGCTGAGGAGAGAACCAGTCTCAGAAAATAAAGTGGACAATATATGAGAAATGATACTTTCATTTGACCTTTGGTCTCCAGATGTGTGTGAAATTGTGCATGTGGATTCCCTCATATAGGAACAATGACAACAAAACATATCTCTTTGGAATTTGTGATTATATGGGTATAATTTACTTCATTCTCATAGATGCTGAATGGGATAGCTAGGAGAAGGAAAAACATAAGACATTCCCAGCTATGCAATAGTTGAGAAAGTTCATTACTATTAGTCAACCTCTACCAAGGCAAAAGAGAATCTTTCAGTTGTAATAAAAATATTGTTGACTGGAGCTCATAGGTATATGAAAATACAAGGACCTCTAGTCCCTTTTATTTCATGGATATCATGAGAGCAGCATTATTAAAATTAGGCTTTATAACTTCACTGTCCATTTTTGTTTGAATCAAAAGTAAATTTACAATATAGTTATAATATTAACCATAAACATATCAATAACAGCATAATTTGTAACACCATGACAAAAAGGGAAGTGAAAGTCTTTGTGCACATTGTTTTTACTAGATTGTATTTAAGGAAGCATCAACACAATTAAAACATTTATATGTCTAGAGTACAGTCTACAGTGCCCATAATGACCACACATAATTATCAGAAGAATGGAGTATGATGACAGAGAATCCCAGATATTTACAATTCAAAACAGTAGCAAAATTACAGTTATAAATTAGCAACGACAACAATTGTATGATTGGGGAACACCACAACATAAAGAATGTATTAAAGAGCAGAGGACAGAGGAGGGACCAGAAATAAAGCCCATGTGCACCCTTCATTATGAGAAATGTCCCGAGGCTATTCTTTTAGTAAAAGACAAGGTTCTATCTTTTTACTAATTTCTTTTATCAAAAACAAATTTTCACTGGATATATTCTGACTATGATTTCCCATGCCCCAACTCCTCTGAGATCCTTACCACCTCCCTTTGGATATATACCCTTTCTGTCTATCATTAGAGAAAAAAAATCGAAGAAAACAATAAAATGAATTAAAAGCAAAACAAAAAATCAGAATTGGAAAAAACAAACAAAAGAACCAAAACAACAACAATAAAAAGCACAAGAGACACACAACCCAAAGACAAGTTCACACATATAGTAATCCCCAAAAAATACAAAACTAGAAGCTATAATATATACACGAAGGACCTGTAAGGTAAAGAAGAAAGGAGTAAAGAAAAGAAAAAAGAAAGAAATGTAGGTCGTGACACAACATCATCAGACAAAGAAACTCCATAGATGCCTTGAGTTCATTCTGTGTATATTATATTCTTCTGGGTATGTACATGGGGGTTCTCCTTAAGAGTGACTTGCATCTCTAGTGAGAACCTGTTGGAGAAAACTAATTTTTCATTTGTGAGTGGTTAGAAAAGACAAAATTTATTTTCAATAAACAGTGCTAGGGAAAGTGAAAATCAATGCACAAAAGAATGAAGTTGGATCTTAGTTTATCCTGTATATCAAAGTTAACTCAAAATCAATCAGATACCTAAAGAGATCCCAAACTCTACAACTTCAAATATCTCCATGACATTTAATTTGGCCAGAAAATATACCATAAACACACAAGAAAAGAAGGCAAAAAATGAATAAATAATGCTACACCAAAGTACAGAACTTTGTTCAAAATAATAATAATAATAATAATAATAATAATAACACAGAGAAACAATGGTATTGAGACAAGGTAGAGCCTGTGCAGGTTGCTCTCTTACACTCTGCCATTTCTTTTTTTTATTCTCCAAGAATGAACAAAGAGAAGGTTATTCCTATTCCCATGGGAAAAAAAAAAATCAACCAACCAACCAACGAAGTAAACAAACAAAACTTTGTTTTTTTTATTCAGCACTCATTGGTACCATACACTTATGATATTTTCAAGTAAATTCACTGAATCTTATTTATTTTGATATCCAGAATATGCGGGGCATTGCTATACTCCATTAACAAAACTAAAGCCCCAAATCTTTCTAATCAAGGGCAAAGTTGAAATGACTCATATAAAAAATAAATTAGCATGTGAGATGATGCTCTTAATGACTATTTTATGAAAGAAGAGAAAGTTAAAATTGAAATGACATGTGCACCCATTAGAATGCCCATTAAAACAGAGAGATACTGACAAGTGGTAGGAAGAACGTGATGAAAAATTGAAAATGGTTTCAATTTTTAAAAATTTCTTCTATTTTTGAGATTATCATATAATTGCATAATTCTCCCCTCCTTTTCCTCCCTCCAAACTCATCTATACACCCTTCCTTTCTTGCATTTGAATTTCATTAATTTATATACACGTACGTATTTATATAGTCACACTCATATGTCTTAGTAACTGTTCTGTTGCTATGAGGACAGAGGGAGACTGGGCCTGGCATGGTATTTTCAACCTCAAAGCCCACTCCCAATAGCATACTTCCTCCAACAAAGCCATACTGGCTCCAATATGGCCACATCCCTTAATATTTGTAGTCATTTCAAACCGTTTTATTCTCTGGTGAGTAATCATTTAAATATATGGAGGACATTCTTATTCAAACCTCAAGTATATACATGCATACATACATACATACATACATACATATATACATACATACATATACATGCATTTATACATATAGATTCCTAAATATAACCTGCTCAGTCTGTATAATGTTACTGGTACGTATACTTTCATGATTGACTATTTGGTATTGGATAACCAATTGGTATATTCTTTCCATGGAAGACTTTCTCCCACTCTTAGCATTCCTTAGTTGCTGGTAGTTGTTTGCAACTTTTTGAATGTTTCATCTATGCATTAATGTATCATATATCCCCTATTACTCTCTCCTATCTCCCCCACTCTGGTGGATATCATTCCTCTTCTAGGTATTCCCCTCTTTAATGTCTTTTTGTATATATGTACATTTTATCTGTTCATGTGCACAAAGACCATATCATGCCTAGAACACAGCATTTCACCATGGTCTTCCCCATTCTCTGGCTCTTACATCCTTTCCACACCCTCTTCTCTGATGTTCTTTGGCTTTGGAGGGTGATATAGATGTCCTCTTTAGGACTAAGCACTTAACAGTCACGTATTCTCATCACTTTGATCTCTTACAAGCCTCTGCAATACCCATCACACACTGTATGAAAAGGAAACCTCACACAAGGTCCATGAAAGAGCAAATATTGTAGCTCATGTGAAGCACTATGCCATTTCCTTAAACCATTTGAAATCAAATCTTGTAATTCAGCAGTCCTACTTCAGGATATATCCTCAATAGTCTAGGAACCAGGATCTTCAGGGGATTCTTGTACCCTAATGCATATAGTTGTACTGTTTACAATAGTTAGGAAAAAATTGAGTTAACTAATAAATTTGCAGGTAAATGAATGGTTCTGGGCACACACATGCAATGAAATATTCAGTCTGAAAAAATTGAATTTCAAATAAATGTTACAGGATATATTTGGACATTATTATAAGTTAAATAATCCTTCTTTAAAAATAAAATATTATGCTATTCCATTTAAAAAGCATGCTTCAAGTGCATAGAATGCATATAGACAGAAAGTAGAAGGAAATCAGGAAAGGATGGGGGATTGTTCAATGGCTGGATTGTATCTTGATACGGTGTATATATCTGTGATTATGTAGGTGCTTTGAATTATTTGAATTTGTAAATTAATAGTTCTGGTAGGTATAGAACAGTGAGGGTGTACTTCAGGACACCAAATTCTACACTTTAAACACAATAAAAAATTATATAAATAAAGGAGAGAAGGAATAAAGGCAAAGAAGAGGAAATGATAGTCAGAGCAAAGAATGAAACAGAGCTAGAGACCTGGCTGGATCCATAGTAAGTTATGGTTACTCTCCTGTGCATGTGATATATGAGTGAGTGTTATAAGCATGTGGGTATGCTATATGCATGTGCGTTTGCACACACTGATTTGCCTGCTTGTGCATATGCATGTGAAGGCCATCTTGTGTTTTTGGACATCTCACTGACACTATGTATAGGTCATGATTCAGGTAGGCTACCTCTGATAGACTGGCTGGCCAGCACAAGGGAACTATTTGGCTGTTGCTGTCTATCCTTTTCCTTCACACTCAGTGCTACAGTTATAGGCAGAGGCAGGTGTCCACCTTTTTACATGACTTTCATGGTTCCAGCTCAGGTACTTATATTTGAACAACAATCACTTTAATGCATTTAAGTTTTTAAGAGAAAAAATTGAGCATTTTGTTTTGCAAAATATCAGATGTTTTAGGTTCTTATGAATACTTCTAGAAAACATTATATGTTTTTGTTATGTAATTCACACTGAGCAAAAGAAACCTCAAAGCCTGTGGCTCTTGCAATAATACACTTCTTCTAACAAGGCCATACCCATTCCAACAAAACCCTGCCTCCTAATAGTGCCACTCCCTTTGGGGACCACTTTCTTTCAAACCACAACATTCCTCTCCCTGACCCCCAAAGGCTTTATAACCATATCATAATGGAAAGAATGCATTCAGTCCAATTTCAAAAGTCCCCATGGTCTATAACAGTCTCAAACTTGTTTCAAAGTCCAAAGTCCAAAGTCTCTTCTGAGAAGCATATCAGTCTCTTAAATCTAATCTCCCTGTAAAAATCAATATCAAAAAGCAGATTACTTATCTCCAAAATATAATGGCACAGGACATACATTGCCAATCCAAAACACTGGGAGGAGAACATAGTAAGGAAATACTAGACCAATGCAAGACCAAAAACAAACCGAGCAAACTCCAAATTCTGCATTGCCATGACTAATGACAAAATGCTCTTCAGATCTCCATTTCTGTTCAACTTTGTTGGCTGCAACACATTTCTTCCTCATGGGTTGGTTCCATTCCCTGTTAGTAGCTCTCCTCAGCAGGTATCCCACAACTCTGGCATCAATTAGAATGTAGATTCACACTTGTTATTAATGTAATATATGGTAGATTAATACTTTGTTGCAATTAAATTTTACCATCTATCTAGAATGTATAAAAATTTAACCCAATCTCTTTTCAAATTCTTGACATCTTGGAACTTGTGTCTGGTCCACAGTAGCTGCTTAGAGAACCTTAGAGTGGAATGGGCAGCATATGTCCTTATGAGCCATGCTATGAGGGTCAGTGTGTGTTCCAAGTTTTGGGGCCCATCCTAGGGTGTGTCTGTGGGAGCAGACAGCACTGCTCAGTAAATGCTGGCTTCACTTCATAGCTTGCATTATGTTTTCTTTATTATCAGCTATTCACATGCCTAGATTCGGGAAATGACCACAGTAAAAACATTTATAGCTGGTGTTATCACTTTTCACTATGTGGACATTGCATACTACTTGGCCAAAGATCTACAACTAGGGAGTGGCTAGATTGGCATTTCCAACCAAAGTTTAATGGATGGAACCCTTATTTTTTGTGTAATACAACCCTATACTGTCTCATTACAATTGAAACACTGATGTGGTGGATTTTAATCGGAGAATGCATTTTCTGTTGTGCTTTGAGAAAGAAAAGAATAGAGAAATACTGCCAAGAGTCAGTTGACCACAGATTCTAATAGTAATATGCTTTACTCTGAGATTCCAGTGGAAGGTCCATGTGGGTGATTAGAAGAATTTACCATCCTGTATTTTTTCATTATTCCAGGGCCCATGACCCATACTCCTAAGTTGACATCACCTCTTTTAATTGGCCATTTGGCCTCCCCATTTACAGCCCAGCAGATACATCTGTGTTAGGAAGGATGGTCAAGCTACCTAAAGGTGATTTATGTGCTACTTGTATTTGTTTATATTACCAGAAGATGTATTAGCCACACTTGATGCTACATCATTTATCCAGTAAGAATTTACTGCTAGCCAGGCCTTGTGGGAAGGTGCAAAATGAAATGTGTCTTAGACAGTGTCCTATTGCTGTGAAGAGACACCATGAACATGACAACTGTTACAAAGGAAAATATTTAATTTGGGGCTGGATTACAGTTCAGAGGTTTATTCCATTATCATCATGATAGGAAGCGTAGTGGCTTGCAGGCAGAGATGGTGCTGGAGAGGTAACTGACAGTTCTACATCTGGATTGGAAGGCAGCCAGAAGAAAAAGACACAGAGCCTATCTTGAGCATTCAAAACAACAAAGCCCACCCTCAGTGACATAATTCCTCTAACAAGACCACACATATTCTAATAAGGCCAAACCTCTTAATTCTGGTCAAATAGCTCGACTCCTTAATGACCAATCATTCAAATACATGAGCCTATTGGGGACATTCCAACTCAAAACACCACATTCAACTCCCAGGCCACATAGACTTGGAGCCATATCACAGTGCAGAAATGTAATTCAATCCAAATTCAAACATCACCATAGTCTGTAAGAGACTCAACACTTTTAAAAATGAAAAGTAAAGAGTCTCTTCCGTGACTCAAGGCAATCTCTTAACTGTAATCTCCTGTGAATCAGAAAAAAAAGTAGACCACTTATTTCCAACATAAAATGGCACAGAATATGCATTACTATTTCAAAGGGGAGTAAAGGGTGCGTATAGAGGAAATGCTAGATTAAAGCAAGACTGAAAACCATGTGGGCAAAAAATAATCTCTTTATCTCCATGTTTGGTGTCTAAACGCTCTTCAGATTTCCACCTCCTTTTAGGCTTGTTACCTGAAAAACATTTCTCATTCTTGGGCTGGTTCCACTCTCTCTTAACATTTCTCCTTAGCAGGTACCCCACAACTTTGTCATGTCTAACATTTTGGGGGCTGCAAGGCAATCCAGGCTTTACCTTCACAGATTCACAAAATGGCCTTTCTAGGCCACCATGCAGGGGGACACCCCTCACACATGCCTGGCCTCATCAGCTTTCCTTAGTCACTTAAGGAGATCACACAACCCCGTTCTTGTTTCTTGACTCTAAAGCTGGAACAAAATGTTCAAAGCTGACAAGATTTTCTGCTTATTGGGACTGGAATATGGACTCTCATTCAAATATATTTTCACCAGATTTATGTTTTTGACTGTTTCCTTCACTGCCTAAGCTTTGCTGTCCTAGAATTCGCTCGATAGTCCAATCTGTCCTCAAACCCAGAAATCCACCAGCCTCTGGCTCTCCCTCCTGAATTCTGGGATTAAACATTTATGCCACCAAGATTTTCTTTAATTCCATTTAATAAATTGGAAACTTAGCTGGGTGGGTTCTTACCCCAAGGTCACCACTTCCTTTATTCCATTTAGAATCAGGATATTCTTTAAACCATTTTACGGTGATCCTTTTCTCTTTAAGATGCACATTTTGTATTTTTCTTTGCTCATCTTGCTCTTTTTTATTGTAAATATGCATAAGACTGGCCACTAATAATAGCGTAGTCAATACTAGGCTATTTTGAAATCTCTTCTGCCAATGCTGTTAAACTAAAACCTTTCAATTTAACTTCAAGTAGATTTTTTGGACAAGGGTAGAAAATAGTCATGTTTTCCAAAATATAACAGGAATTATCTCTAGGCTACTTACTCACATTATTCTCCTCTAACACCTCTTGATCAGAGCTGTTGTAATCTGAATTGCTCTCTAAACCACTGTCTTCTCTGCTCCTACTATTATGGCCCATTAAGTGTTCAACTGTTTTCTTAATCCAAAATATCAGAGTTAACCTTACTTCAAGAAACAGAGTCCAGACTATCATAGCAATACCTCACACACAATAGCAACTGATGTCTTTGGATTTCTATTGCTCTGAAGAGACACCATGACCACAGCAATGCTTATTAAGGAAAACATTCAGTTGGGGCTGGATAACAGCTCACAGAAGCCCATTTTAATCTCTTTTAGGCCTTAGGGAAATTGGAGAGCCCTTTGTTGGTATGCCAAGAGACATTGATTTGATAAGATGGAAAAGTTAATAGTGACAGGAAATGATTCCCAATACCAAACTTTGTCCTCTACATCCATGTCATACACACTTTTTGTGTGTAGACACATGTCAACATGCATAAAAACAGAGGTGAATACTACATACAAACATACATGTCTGTGCATGTTCATACACATACAGGGGACTTCATAGAAGATACAGGCAGAAAGAAATTGAGAGCAAAGCAGTGTCTTCTGGACCTAACTGCACCATTGCACTTACATACTCTGCAATCCTCTCTTGAAGCTATGTCATTTGGGTTTCAGGGTCCTCTGACTTGGAAAGTTTGAACTTTTACATAAAATTTTTATGGTTAGTTAGGGAAATGGTTCAGTGTGTAAGAACATTTGCTAGGTAAGGATGAAGGGTAGAGTACAAATTCTTGTAAGCCGTATAAATAACCAGGTATGCTCATGTACTTACATGTAACCCTAACAGGATGGGCCACCAGTCTAATACTGGACTCACTAAAAGCCCTGTCTTATCAGAATAAGGTGAATATTGATAGGGCAAAACATCCATACAACAACTCTATGGCTTCTGCTTAAACACAGGTTAGAGCATGAATGTGTACACACACACACACACACACACACACACACACACACACACACACACATAGTTTCAATGAGTAACTTTTTCCTTAGGAAACTAAGCTGATAATTGGACCAGAAGCAGCAGCAATTCATGAAGAGAGGCAGGATTGCTTAGAGCCTAAACTCCACTTTGACTGTATTCCCCGATATAATGCTTCTGGGCCAATCAAACATATAATGTAACTTCCTAAGTGATTTAGAACTTCTGGTGAAGACAACCATCCCCTTAATTTTCATCTTCTTATAGTTTTTCCTAATTTATATCAAGATATCTCAGTAATGGAAAAAATATATCTATTCAAGAATCTTACATATTAATTTTGGGCCTTCCACCCCCTGTATTTCTGTTACCCTAGTTCATCAAAGTCTGTATCTTTCCAACTGCTACCAGAGGATGTTACTGGACAAATAGAATGCAAACAGCTCACAGGGCAAGAGAGATTCTTCTCTTACCCTGAAGCTCCATCTGTGAGACTTTGCTCACCTGCAAGCTCTCTGAATCTTTCCACTTTTGAAATAATGTCCCAGATGTGAACTGTGTAAGAATCACACCTCCAAATAGGATCTTTATTCCACTTCTGCCGAAGTACCTGGGAGACATCAAAGCTAACAATACCGCAAGGTCAAGGGGGTAGTGGAGGGGTCTGTAAATTTAGCCTTATTCCAACAAACCACACATCCCACCTGAATTGTTTGTGGATCTGGGAGTTGATAGTGTGATTGGGTATCATTTTGCATCAGCAGAATGGCTGCCTCTGCTGTCAGCACACAGCAGGTAGCTGGAGGTTGGAAACTTTTATGAAAGCCATTCCCATTACAATGCATTTATTTCATGTAAACTGTAGAAATAAAGTCTAAACTCTTCCAGGAATAAGATGCAAGTATTAGAACTTTATTTTTCAATATGAATTTATGCAGTTGCCTTTGAATTAAAATAAAGAATAGCTTTAAGGCATCTCAATGTTTTCTATACATTTTTCCGTGTTGCTGAGTTCTGCTGAAAATCTCTTCTCCCAACTAAACTGTACAGATTCCTAATAAATTTTCTATATTTTTGGTTTTGAAGACTAATCTCCATATTAACAAAATGTGAAAGGAAACACTTAATAATAATGAACAATTAGAAAAAATAACATTTTCAAAATAGAATGAGCTTATTTTTTAAGTAATTACACTCTATTGTCTTTCCAGTTATTTTTTTTCTTTTTTCATTTTCTTCCTTTTATTCAGTTTTCATGTGCATGTGGTTGTGCAGGCACCCATAGCTAGTGTGAGTATGTAAGTGCAATGGACTGTTAGGTCCAGAATACACTGCTTTGTAGCACTCCCTCCTAAACCTTTGCTCTCAATTTCTTTCTGCCTGTATCTTCTATGAAGTCCCCTGTATGTGTATGAACGTGCACAGACATGTATGTTTGTGTATGTGTGTTCACCTCTGTTGTTATACATGTTTACATGTGTGTATACACAAAAAGTGTGCGTGACATGGATGTAGAGGACCGAGTTTGCTGTTGGGAATCATCCTCTGTCACTATTAACTTTTCCATCTTATCAAATCAATGTCTCTTGGAGTACCAACACAGGGTTCTCCAATTTCCCTAAGGCCTGAAAGAGATTAAAATGGGCTTCTAAACACACAATAATTGAGCCAAAAACAGCTTTCTACTTCATGTCTCATGTGGGTCTAGATATAGAGATGCCAAGGTACAGAGGCACCATGGTGTGTAGACTCGAGCTACAGTATGGCAGGTGCACAGTGCATGGGCTTGAGTACAGCATGGTGGATTCCTGCCACTGTACACAGTGGCGTCTGCAAGCCACACAGTATGGTGCATGGTGGATATAGCTTTTGCTAGTACAGACAAAAAAAAAGTTTCTGGGCTACATGCTGCTGGATGGAGGCATGGACCCACTGCCTCCCTGAGTCAGCAAAGAACATGGTTCTCAGAGCTATAGGTGAATTACCTCCGCCATGTTGAAAAGCTGAAATGGGCAGAGTCAGGAGCCAAGGCTGCCGCTTCAGTCCTAAACATGCAGTTTGTCAGTTCAAAAGCTCTCCTGGTCAGAGAAGGATTATAGATTCACAATGAGACAGATTCAGATGAAATAAACCTCTAAATGGTTTACATTGTGTGCAAAAATGTACATAGGCTTGGAAGAGAGAGGAAAAGTAGGATGCACAATTATATAAAGAAATAGTTTTAAAAAAATAAAGTCTTTAAAGAGACAGTAAAAGTAATAAAAAAATAAGCCACATAAAGATGGAAATCACACAGAGAGTCTAGATTATATTGTCTTTGGGATTTTTAACTGTAGAGAGACATTTGATTGTAAAGGCTGCTCAGTTAAACCCATATTTATATTTTAAAGGTATCTTGACTTCAAAATTCATGTTTATGGATATGTTGCTCTGGAAAAGAGGCTCTGCTTTTGTTTCCACAGGAAGCAAGAGTATATAGATTTGTTTTGGGTTAAGATGGATCAGATTTAATCAAGCTAGACCTCCTGAATCTTTTTTTTTTTTTTTTTTTTTTTGAGACAGAGTTTCTCTGTGTAGCTTGTGCCTTTCCTGGAGCTCGCTCTGTGGACCAGGCTGGTTTCAAACTCACAAAGATCTGCCTGCCTCTGCCTCCCAAGTGCTGGGATTAAAGGTGTGTGCCACCACCGCCCCGTAGACCTCCTGAATCTTAACAGATAGTACCTATCAACCAAGGTCATAGCCAGTCTTTCCAGAACTTGACCCTTATCTCAAATTTTCTCAGGGTCCCCATAAGACTGCCAGTGACTCCTATCAGCAAGAAATAGCCTAGAACACTACATCCACATTCCCCCAAAAATGGATTATGGATGTTTGTCTTTGTTTAGGTTGTTGATTACAAATTATTATTGGTCATAGTCAATCTCTTTCTAAAAAAAAGAAGGAGATTTGATATAGAAATATAGGATATAGATATGATAGAATAAAATGGTAGATTATTGAGTCTACTTTTAAAGAGCAACAACTTGTTTGAAATGTTTTACATTTCTATGGATTTCAGTTTATTGATACAAATTTAAAAATAATTTTGTTATACTGTATGTATATTTCTACTCTTGTTTAAGGTATTATGTTTATACAGCTCATTTGAAATTGTAATGTATAATTAAGAAATACAGATTAATAATTAGTCTTCTATGATAGTCAAACTTACAGTCACCTTAGTTAAGTTTTCTAGGTATGCATAGATATAATTCAATGACGAATGTAATCTTCAAATATTTTAAAGACCTACAGAATGTGGCATTTAAAATGTTTTAAAAACTTAGACTTTCTGGGCAGTGAGACACGTCTGCTCCTGGCAACACTGATTTACTTCAAAGAGGAAGACGGGTGTTGAAGACATTCCATATGGAGTTTATCTTCTTCTTGGTAAAAATAGTCATTTGGGCAAGAAACTGTTCTTGCCTGGACTGTTTGACAAAATATTTTATCAACTGGACATGCAGGACCCCTAGTAAAATAACCATAGAATTTGACAAAACAAGGCAATATGGTCCTTCAGTTTCCTGCTTCTCAGAGGAGACTACCAGACATTTTATAGGACACAGAAAAAAATGATTGAAAGAATAGGCCTATAGGCTAATGATAGATGCTCCAACATTACAGAGGAACTTGGATGACTGTTCAGGCAAGCAGCTGTCTCTGTCATTTCCAGAATTTTTGAAGTTACTTACAATATATTTCCTGTTTACTTAGATAATATATTCTTCTGAGGTCTTTGATGTAGTCGAAGACTAGATAGTTATAATTATAATTTTCTTTGGTTATGATAAAAGATAAATTAGATGTGAAACTCTAGACTCATAAATATAGGACAGATAGACTATTTTAATTTTGCCAAATACGAATGAACTAGATATTGTAGTTGTAATTTCTGCTTGATAACTGTTCTATTATATGTCATTTTGCTATGTTAAAGTTGAAACCTTCCTTTTTGATCAGACAGAAAAGGGAAAATGCTGTGAGATAATGCTTTTGTACATTGGTTTAATAAAATGCTGATTGACCAATAGCCAGGCAGGAAGTATAGGTGGAGTAAGCAGATGAGAATTCTGATAAGAGGAAGAGTTGAGTCAGGAGTTGCCAGACAGACAGAGAGAAAGCAAAATGACAAGGCAGAACTGAGAAAAGGTACCAAGCCACACGGCTAAACATAGATAAGAATTATGGGTTAATTTAAATGTAAGAGCTAGTCAATAATAAGCCGGAACTAATGGCTGAACATTATAATTAATATAAGTAAGCTTCTGAGTGATTATTTTATAAGTGGGCTGTGGGGGCTTGAGGGAACCAGAGAAACTTTCCAACTATAGTCTCTCAGTCTGAGTGCTCATAATGACTAATATTGCAAGCCAGCTTTCCCTGGGGGATACCCTAACCTCTGCTTTCAGAAGCTGGAATTGCATGTGGGCCCCGTCCTGATCATTTATGTGGGTTCTGTGGATACACACTCTAGTTCTCATGCATGCAAAGCAAGTACTTTAAACACTGAACCTTGACCCTATATATCTAATACACTTTCTTAAATGAAATTATGAGCTGTAATTTGTCTTAACATCAGAAAGTTTTCCATGGCAAAAAGGGTATAGATACAATTTCCATCTCACAAAAAGGAAACAAAAATTAAAAAAAAAGTTTGTGTTTTTAAAAATGAATTCAAAATGGCTAAGAACTTTTTTCTCTTGCATGGAATAGTATATGCCATAGGCCTTAATGGTCTTTAGATGGTCAAAGGATCCTTTAGAGGAACGAAGAGGTAAGTTAGTAAAGAGGAAGGACTTGAGTTTTTTTTCCAGAATCCACATGAAAATGCTGGGCATGGAGTGTGACATGTAATGTTAGGACTGGACAAGCATTTGACATGATCTCTCAGTAATAACATCACGGGTAAAGTCATTTTCTCTTTAGTTATTCTCCATCGTTCTAAGACCTTCTATGTTTATATCCCATCACTTGTGCTTTCCCACTCCCTAGAGCCTTTTCCTGTTCTTTCACCTCAGACAAATATGATTTTTATTCATAACTGAACAACATGAAGGCCTTGATCAATCCCTTCTTTGTCCATTAAGTATCAACTAGGACTAGACAGTAGAACTGTAACAGAGATACTCTTACACACCCAACTGACAACATACTGACATACCCAACATACAGCACCTAATTATCGAAATGAAAACAGAAAAGTTCTAACATACATTTGAAATATGTGCTACATACTATTTATTTTTAAATATATTTTTATTTATTCTTTGAGAACTCATACATATATATTTTGATCATACTCATCACCTCAACACTCAAACTCTCCCCAGAGATCCTCACTGTATCCTGCCTCTAATGTCATGTGCACACTCCATAACTCTCTAAGTATAATTAGTGTTGTTTGAATATGTGTTTAGAGCCATGCACTGGAACATGAACAACATACTAGAGGCCAGCCTTTGAAACTCTTGATTCACTTTCCCCATCTCACCCACTAAATAGCTCATCCAGAGGCAGGGCTCATGACTAATACCCTCCTTGATGCTAGAATGTTGACCGGCTTGAAATTGTGCAGGTCTTGTTTGAGCAACTGCAGTTGCTATCAGTTTGTAATTGCACCAGTCCTGTCTTGTCTAGAAGACAGTGTTTTACAGTAGTCCATCATATCCTCTGGCTTTTAAAGTCCTTCCATTTATCTTCCATGTTTTTCCCTGCAACTTGAGGGGAGGGTGTCATACAGACTTTAATTTAGGGCTGAACATTTCAGCATTACATTCTCTGTCTACAAGTTCTCACTTCAGAGGTGGAATGGAATCCCACATATAATGGTGCCACTCATAAAATGGGATTTAAGGAAGGAAACCAGTCTTCAGAAAAAGTACCATAGAAGCAGGCTCAAGATTAAGATGTCTGCTGATCACACCACATAGTACAACCCAGAACCCACCATTTGAATGCACCCTAACCTGGACTGCCCATTGTTCAGCAGCTCAGAAGACACAATAAACTATAAGCTCCCAGACAGAAAAAAAAAAAGCAACAACTCTTCCTGGGTGATGCAGGTGTTTTAGTATTGAATCTAGAAATATTTCACAAGCTATAAAACTAACAACTTACAATGTACACTTCAATTCCTCTTAACACACTCACAGAGTTGTGGGTTTATCACAGTGATTGCATATTTTCATTACATTGAAGGAAATTCCTCAGTCTTCGGCCATTATCCCCCAATTTAAGATTTAGCTGTATGTTTTTTTAGAAAGAATTTTATGGTTTTATCCCATATGTTTACTATATGACCTGCAAACACATCTCAGAGACAATATAAGCTCAGTTTCAAACCACTGCAATAAAGAAAACATAGCAATAAAGTGAGCCACAAACAGTTTTATGATTTCCCAATGCATGTAAAACTTTTGTTTATACTATGGCCTAAGTTTTCTCAATATGTTTTAAATTTGGATGACTTGTGTGATGCTTAGGCAAATTTTGGTTCATTTTCAGGCTTAATTTCTTTAACATGCACATGCACTTGTGAGTACACACACACACACACACACACACACACACACATACACACATAGTGTGGGAAGAACCATTCACATAAGCAACACACTGGTGAATTAAGCTAATATGTGGGCTATTGGTGTAGTAGGAAGAAGAGACTTCTAGATTGGAATGAGCAGAGAAATCTTTCTAAAGTAGGTAGACACAGGTCTTAAAGCATAAAAGAATTATTAATAGGAAATAAAGAGGTATCATTATAGATATGAGAAATTCTGTGAAAAAAAACTTGGGTTGGATTTGATTATGTCTAAGAGATATGTAAAATTTGCAGGGTAATGCAGACTGCATATGTGGCTGCAACAAACTATTAAGTTATATTTATAATTTTTTGTACATGTTTTTGATGTAATGACTAGTACAATGTCTAATGAACTGCCAGAGTTCAACTTCCTGTACTACAAATTAAATGAACATCTCTTGCGTGTAGACAAAGAAAAAAAAATGATTAAGAAAGTATTTATGTTCATTTTAATATCTGCCAAAGTGCCAAAACTTGGCTATCCATTATCATGGAAAAAGTTACTTAATACAGGTTTTTGCATGAAAATGGATTTTCTTGTTTGTACAAATAAGGAATCAATGGTGAAAGAGGGGTCATGTGAAAATAGTAAACTTTTAAATTCCAGAAAAATGTTCAGAAGATATATAGCTGGATATTGTGGTAGATTTATTTTCAGACTTTAAAGAATCTACACAATGATTTCCATATTGGCTGTAGAAGTGTGCATTCCACCATCAATAAAGAGTTATTCCCCTTTCTTCACATTTTCACTAGCATATGCTCTCTTGTTTTTGCCATTAAAAAAACTTTATTGTACTGCAGAGTTGCTTGCTCATCCATGTTCGTTGGTGCTTTATTCACAATTCTGAAGATTTAAAAACTGTCTAAATATCCATAAAGTGATGAATGGATACAGAAAATGTACATTTTAAAAATGGAATATTACTCAGCTATTAAAAATGAAATTGAAAATTTGCAGGTAAATAGATGGAACTTGAAATAAATATCCTGAGTGAGATATCCCAGTACCAGAAAAACAAATACCTTATATTTTCTCCCATATGTAGGTGTTAGCTTTTAAGCTTTAGATCTGGATGTTCTATTGGAATGCTCACAGAGACTACATAATTAGCAAGGTTCCAGTGAGGGGTGGATCTTTAAAGGGAGGAGAAATAGAATTTAGTTTTATAAAAGGGGAAAGGGGAAATTAAAATAGGGAAAAAGTGCATGGGGATGGCATGGGGATGAGAGGACAGAACAGAGGCAAAAGCATGGGAAGAAGGAACTAATACTAAAGGTATTTTGGAGAAGCCATACAGAAAACAATTGTTGTAGATTTACTTTAAATATAACAACCCTATTAGTAGGAAACAGTACTCTAACTAAATACCATACACTACCAAATAAGACATCCAGTATGAGGAATGAGTTACCTCTTTCTGAGTTGTTGGTCACTGGAATTCCACCAACACTTCCAAGCTGTGCAGACTATTGCCAGTTCTATCAGTTACCCTACAGAATTTATGTTTATACCTTATTAGTAATGGAATCACATATTTGAGTCATGGGGCATGGAGAAATCCAGCTGGTAATCAGCTGGAAGCTACATCTATACTGGCTAATATTAGTAATGGTGGAAGGTGGTATGTATGCTACCAGAGAAGAGAATGAATCATCAGTCTCCCCCAGCTGTGAACCTTGTAAGCTACAATAATGATCTGTCTCTCAATACGTGTCCACTGGTGAAATACTGGTGTGAATGTTCTGGGAGTAACCAATGACTTCTCTAAAACTTTTGTTTAAGGTTTGCCCTATGAGATGGAACCCATACCTGATGCTGCCAATGTGCCAAAGAATTCTAGCCAAGATAGGACATGGTCCCTAGGGGAAAACCCATTACTATTATTCTGTTAAATAAATATAGTAATAAAATTTCCCCTAATTACATATTGATATATCCAGAGATGAATGCATCATTCAATTTTCATCAGAGAAACTTCTTCTTGAAGTAGATGGCAGTTAATTCAAAAACTTGGTTAAGGTGCAGAGAAAAAAGTCTTTGGAGTGCCCAGACCTAAGTAGAACATATATGGCATACTCCTTTCCTTATGGTTCAAGAATTTTTTGAAAGAAATAATGAAAAAATTGTAAGAATCAGAGGTAGAGAATGACTTCAAGAAAATAGTATTTTGCACTTAATAGGAAAGATGCACATATAAATTTATAGCAACTATATCAGCATACACAAATCTTTCACATGTTCAAGCCAGAAAATATCTGAGCTTGGAGAAGGGGAGATGAATACAAAGTACCAACATACCTGAGCTATTCCTTAACTGTTTGCAGAGGAAAGTTAGTGTTCTCCAGTGGTGTGTCACCTAGTATCATGACTACATTCCAGAGCAGTCCAGTCAACTTAAACTTTACTCAACTTAAACTTTACTGTTTATGGGAGAGAGAAAAATAGAAAAATGAAAGAAAGAGAGAGAGAGAGGAAGGAAGGAAGAAAGAAAGAAAGAAAAAAATGTTGAGTAGGTAAGTAGGGAGCTAGGGGAAGTAGATGAATACAAGCAGAATACATATATGGAACTCCCAGATAATTAATAATAACTTTATTAAAAACAGGGTAACTTGTTTAATTTTGATACTTTGTTTTGTCATCATAAAATATGACATTTTATTGTTTAAATAATATGCTACTATCTACATTGAGGTACTAGCAGGAGATAGAATGAAATATGCACCTGGTACACACATACATAGATAATGCATGCTGATATATATATATCAAACTTAGGAGTATTAGATTATAGAATTGTTTCTGATGTATCCCCAACTACACTGACTTGCTTTACTTCTTGTTTAGATCCTGAACAATGGTCTAAGAATGCAAAAAAAATAATATTGTTCAACTCAATATGTAACAAGTTTTGGGTTCCTTTACTTCCAGAAGAATTTAAAGTTGGTCTTTTCGTTCCCAGGATGGGTCATGTGGCCATTGTAGATATCAGTTTCGTTTCATCCAACAAGTTTCAGATCTTCTTCAAAATCTGAGTGACGAGCTTATTTCTTTGATGAAATCTGAAAAATAAATTTGAAACATTATTGGGGAAAGGCTTTGTACATAAATCAATATGAAAGAAGATATATTAAATACCTGCTTTCATGCCAAAGAATTGCATCAGTATAGATCAAGTGCTTGTTTAGCAAGCATGGGAATCAGAATTCAGATTCCCAGATTCTCTGTAAAACCTGAGCAGGTGTGGCAGCCACCTGTTACCTGAGAAAGCAGAGATAGGGGCTCACTGGGACAAGCTTGACAGCTAGAGTAGATAAACTTGCAAGATCTGGGTTCAAAACAAACCTTAATAAGTAAAATGGAGAAAAATAAAGGAAGATAATCTAAAGTCAAATTTGGGTCTTTACAGGCACAGGTTTTTATTTGCACAGGCATGCTGTGGGATGTTCTGTATGCTAAATGTGTTGCTCTGATTGCTTAATAAATAAAACACTGATTGGCCAGCAGCCAAGCAGGAAGTATAGGCGGGACAAGGAAAGAAGAGAATCCTCGGAAGTGGAAGGCTGAGGCAGAGAGACCCTGCCAGCCGCCACCATGACAAGCAACATGCAAAGATACCAGTAAGCCACAAGCCATGTAGCAACTTATAGATTAATAGAAATGGGTTAATTTAAAATATAAGAACTAGATAACAAGAAGCCTGCCACGGCCATACAGTTTGTAAATAATACAAGCGTCTGTGTGTTTATTTTATAAGTGGGCTGTCAGACTGCCGGACCCGGAGAGAAAACTCCAGATACACAGGCACTTGCTCACACATATACCTATATACATGTGGTATATGTGATATTCATACATATACACATATGGCTCCCCCTACACAATCAATTCTATGATGTTCTGTATCCATTATTTACCTTAGGTGTAATTTCTGGCTCATCCTTCTGCCCCTCTTCATATCTTGTTTTTATGATGCTACAGGCTCAATCATTTTGTTCAAAGACAATGAAAATTCCAGCCAACAACACGATAGACTGCTTTTCTAAAGACTTAATTTGGTAAATCCCCTAGTTATTTTCAGCATATTTTATTGCACAGTTATCTGCAACTCATTAGCCAGTTAACTAGTTGATGGATTAAAAAGAGTGATGCCTACTGCTATCACAGAGTAACTCTTGAAAAGAACATTCTAAGAATATGAGCAAGAAATATGACTCTTGAGTACCAAGCAGAAAAGAAAAAGTCCATCTAGGTTTCACCTGTGCTGCACTGCTCATCTCTTTTGTAGTTGGTTTTCATACTTTATTGGTTCAGGAAGCTAATAAATACTAGAAATAATATTTGTTATAATAACCACCAAGAAACATATAAACATTTTCAATGTTTTTGAAATTATGCTATTTAATCTCATGACAAATTCAACATTCAAATATTCTTGATTTTAAGTGTTAATCATGAGGGTATAGTTTGCTGAAAATAATAATGAGAAAAAAAAAGATAATTCATCCATGTATTATTCAAAGTTCTCTAAAGAAACAGAACTGATGTAATGAAATAATATATGTAGTTATGTATATATATATATATGTACATATATGTGTGTGTCTGTGTCTGTGTCTGTGTGTCTGTGTCTATGTGTTTGAGGTTTATTAGTTGGTTTATAAGTTGTAGTCCAGTTAGTCCAATAATGTCTTCTCATAGTGGAAAAGTCAACAGTTCGCTAATTGTTCCGTCTACAAGTCTGGGTGTCTTAGCAGTTCAAATCTGGAGCTGAGGACCTGGAGGATTCCTGGAGATCTTCTAGTCTTCTGTCTACATAGGAAGTCTGACAAATTTGGTTCTAATGCTGGTAAATAAAAGTTGTAGGAACAGAATAGATATATTTTCCAGAAAGAGTGAGGGCAAGCAGGTAAAAGCCAAAGTTTCCTTCTTCCTTGTCCTCTTATGTGGATGGTCACCAAAAGGTGCCACTTATATGTAGGGCGGGTCTTGGTGCTTCAAATTATCTGATCAAGAAAATCCCTCATGGGAGTGTCCAGTGGCTTGTATTTTAAATAATTCCAGATCCAGCAAAATTTACAATATTAGCTGCTGTGGGATGTTCTGTATGTTAAATGTGTTGCTCTGATTGGTTAATAATTAAAATACTGATTGGCCAGCAGCCAGGCAGGAAGTATAGGCAAGACAAGGAGAGAGAATAATTCTGGGAGGTGGAAGGCTGAGGCAGGG
Source organism: Peromyscus melanophrys (assembly GCA_902168415.1). NCBI lineage: Eukaryota > Metazoa > Chordata > Mammalia > Rodentia > Cricetidae > Peromyscus > Peromyscus melanophrys. The sequence continues at coordinate 11,441 of CABHPR010153989.1, read as the reverse complement.
AGACACTGCCAGCCGCCGCCATGACAAGCGAGATGTAAGGTACCGGCAAGCCATGAGCCACATGGCAACTTATAAGCTAATAGAAATGGGTTAACTTAAGATATAAGAACTAGATAACAAGAAGCCTGATGTGGCCATACAGTTTGTAAACAATGTAAGTCTCTGTGTGTTTACTTGGTTGGGTGTGAGCAGCTGCAGGACTGGCGGGTGAGAGAGATTTGTCCTGACCGTGGGCCAGGCAGGACCAGAAAAACTCTAACTACAATTAGCCTTCAGTATCATATTGTGTCCTTACATTTTAGAGCCTCTAGTGTTTATCCCTTTGCACTTGGTGTTTCTTATAGAATAAACATCACTTTTCTAATTAAAAATAAATCTAGTCATTCCTACTTCAAATAGTTCAGTTAAGATTAATTAAAATGAAAAGCCTATCAGACAACCTGACTTGTTTCAGATGATGGGCACATTAACCTCTCTTTCCCTTATATTGTTTTGGGCACAAAGTGCACAGAGTACTAGGGAACTAGGAGTGTTAATCATGCAGTGGTCCTCAATGGGGGAGATAAAACCAAATACCCTAATTCCTTCCAGAAAGGTGAGAGTGCATTTTGATAAGAACCTGATGACCTCTTAGCTATCTGTGGAGGCAAAGCTCACCCACCTTTTGGCTACAGAGGCAGAACTCAAACAAATCACCCAGAATGTTTATCACAGACTCTTCCTGTATAGATAGACCTCATCCTTAGGGGAATGTTACATATAATTTATCACCTGCTGACCTCTATGCTGTCACACAGTCAGAGACCACACTGTATTCTAGGCCTTTTAGCTATAGATCCCACCCTCATGTTCACATGTACTTTGTAAAGGAGCTTCTGAGTAGTCACATGTTAAGCTTGATTGTGCAGCTATGACAATTAATGATATTAGCATCATTAAAGAGAAACTACTTTGCACAGAGAAAATAATAAAAGTTCCCTAAATTCAAGAAGTCACCCATGGAAGGCTCCAACTCATGAAAAAAAAGGTTATTTGAAAAGAAATACTGTAAGCTAAACATGCCAAAGGTTTTCCCTGCTCCTGAAAAACAAATGCCTAAAGAGGTTCTCCTGATCCCCAGTACACAGAGGTCACAGTAACTGTGATCCATGTCATACTGGCAGCAGAATTTGTCAATATCATTCACATAGTACTGGTTTTGGAGAGATGAAACATGAAAAATTGAGGAAGTCTTAGAGTCTAGCTTCATTATTCTGGAGAGTTACTGTGTCTAAGCAATTTATAATATTTTGGAATCTCTGCAAGGAGGCCCTGAGATAAAGCTGCATGGAGTTATTAAGGTGAAGTTTTGGCTTCATTGGAGACCACAAATTATTGGAGATACCAGAGCCATGGGAGGTGTGCCAAGGAGGGTTGAATACCAGTGGTGGATTCAACCCAAGACAGAGGTTGTGTGTTGCATAGAACAACACAATAGGAGACATGCCTTCTCCTATTAGAGCTGAGCTGTTTTCATCTTGTGTCCAGATGCTAGACTCAGAGTTCCTGGATTTGGTGTTTTACCTGCTGAATTTGGCTTTGTTTCACTTCAGTCCTTTCTCTGTTGTTCTCTGATTATTTTCTTTTGGAACAGAAATGTTTATATTATAAATACTAATATGTTAGAAGTATATAACTTAGTTTTGATTTTGTAGGAACTCATACTTAATGTCTTAAAACTGTTAATGACTGTAGAGATTTTGATGGCCAACTTATTGCATTTTATATTATAAGGTCTATGAGCTTATGGGGACATGGGGTGTAAGGCCATGACTTAAATGTGGTATTCTTGAGTATCAGATTGACAAGGAGTGGAGTTGTGATTGTTAGTGATGATTGTGAACTTGACAAAATCTACAACCACCTTGGAAATGGTCACTGAACAAAGTCAGGTCGCAGTTGTGAAGGATTATCTAGATTTAGGTTTTTGTCTGATACCCTCTGTAAGGAATTGTGGGGTTTTTTGGGGGTTTTTTTGTTTTTTGTTTTTTGGTTTTTTTTTTGGTTTTTCGAGACAGGGTTTCTCTGTGTAGCTTTGCGCCTTTCCTGGAGCTCACTTGGTAGCCCAGGCTGGCCTCGAACTCACAGAAATCTGCCTGGCTCTTCCTCCCGAGTGCTGGGATTAAAGGCGTGCGCCACCAACGCCCGGCAGGAATTGTTTTGATTACATTAACTGAAGCATGAAAACGTATATTAATTGTGATAGGGATCATTCCCTAGGCAGGGGATTTCAACTTACAAAACAGGAAAGGTAAACTGAGCAGTAGTGTTTATGCTTTCATTATTCTTTGTATTGTGACACTGGATTCAGTGTGACCAGATGCTTTAAGCTCCTATTGCCTTGACTTCTCTCCATGATGTAATAGATCCTTGAACTGTGTTATGATGACTGTTTTCTTCTACAAGTTTCTATTGTAAGAGTGTTTTCATATCGGTGAGAAAGTAACTAAGACTCTTGGGTCATTATGCTGCTCTGTAATTAGCCAATGCATGTTTAGCATTCTTCTAAAATTCAATTAGCAAAACCTGTTAACATTCACTCAGAAAAGAAAGAAATGACATTCTGTTTCAAGGGCATCTGAGCAGCCCCTGGCAGGTTACCTGTCACAGCATTATGGTTCAGAATTTCATTCTGTTCTCATTCTCTGCTGATGTTATCTGGTTTTATCATATAAATGACAATATAGTTATTGGTGAATATGATACCTTGTCATAGTGAAATGAGTGAAGTCATCATCACAGGAGAGGAACAAAATCAAGGTCCTCTGTCAAAGCATCAAGTGTTCTTAGCCACTTAGCATCTCTGCTGAGTTAGCATATTTAACTCAGCTTTAGTGAGTGGGCTAGTGGGTAGGTTGGACACTGAGTGAGGCTATACTGAACAAATAATGAGTAATATTTTGGTCAAAATAGACTTGGATAATTCAAAATTTTATTGCTCTGTTCTGCAAAGCACATGATTAGAAACCTATATACTGTGTAGTCTTATAATTATTTACTTAACTGTTTCACACCATGTATGACCATGAGTAACTGAAACCAAAGATTTTTAGGTAAGTGATGGGAGGATTTTGCTGACTGGTTGCAGTCTCCACATGTCCTGGCAGCTTATCTCAGTAGCTCAGCAACATGGGACTCCCTCCCTCACCAGTAGAACTTCATGCCTCTACCTTCCCTTATGCAGAGAATGTCCCTGGGCCTGGAGGATTGACTTTATCTGAAAGCTATCTAGAACGAGATACCTGTCTCTAAACCATATTTCTGTCTCTAAGCCAGATGCCTGATTCATCTTTAGCTTGATACTAGGCACTGATTCCTGCTAAGAACATCTGTGCTAGGAGTAACGCTATAGGAACCCACTGCCAGATACAGAGCATTGTGATAGGAGCATGCCAGTTAATACAAATTAAGGTTTGTCACCAGGCTTCCAAATTTCATATATTCTTTATATTCTGGAACAAAGTTGAACAGATTGACTGAAGTTTGCCTTCTGGAGGATTATCTCTGTTCATACCCACAGTCATCTTGAACCTTGTTCCTTGCTTCTGTTCTATCTACCTTCATGAGCCATAGTAGCCAATGATCTAGAGGAACCATAGGTAAGTAATGATGCATAAATTATTGAATATAACATTTAACTAGTAACATATATATTCTGTGTGTTTAGAAAAATAATGCATGTAGAAAGTGAGAATTACAAAAAATGTCACAGGCCATGACATAAATACAATTATGGCAATTGGTAATTTAGGTGTATACCCACCAGATAAATAACTTTTTAAGGGAGGAGCCTCATCAGGAAAGGCTTACGGGACCACAGACTCTGAAAACTGGTTTCTTCTGTCTGTTACTTTTCTCATGTTCTACTACATTTTTTCCCTAAAAAATAGTTATGGGTATTTTCCCCACTGCCTCTGTGTTTATCTTGTGTATATATTCCATCTATTGGGCACATGTATATCTGTGGATGGTCGAGAAGATGATTTCTTCCTAAGCTGTATAATTTTGATAAATAGAAATAATACTAGGATATTTTTCATAGCTCAGGTTGACATAGGCAAATCACAGTATTCTCAGCTACAAAGACAGCTGTTTATACATTTAGCTGACTTAAGACCTCAGAGAAAATTCAAAGTAGACTGGTTGCCCCTTCAAATGAATTGTACAAGGACAGATTCCCAGATGACTGGTTGTTGAACCAAGATCAGGCATAAAACAACTTTAGTGTCAGTTCTTCCTTCGCTTGCAAAAGTCTGGCTGATAACATTAAAGACGTAAGTCCCTGCACAGACTGTCTCAGCAACTGACTGTCTGCATGTACCCCTAACATCAGTTTTATGATGAAGGACTCAAGGTACAGCCAACTAACTGTTTACTGTTTAGGTCCTGAATTTCAATGTCATTCTCCATTGGGAAATCCTGAATACTCAGCCTATGGCCTCCTGACTCTGTTTCACAGACTACACATCAGGGAACTTGGCTGACAGCCAATGACTACCATCACTGGCTGGTCAGCAAGACATATCTAGCTTGGGAGAAACTGTGTGATTTTCCATGTGTTATCAGAATGCTCTGATCTTCAAAATGTAACTCATACATGTCCAGTGTTTTTGCCATTGGAGAAAGCTGTGTAAAAAAGAGATGTGTAGCCATATAGAAGAGTGATATATAGCTAGATAGATATGTAGCTGTGTAAGGAGATATGTAGCTGTGTGGAGACAGAGAGATTTTCAGAGCAGAGTTTTTGAAGATGAAGTAAAAGAGAAAATTACCATCAGAACACCTGTGTTATCTTTTCTATTACTCCTCTTAGTTCTTGCTGACATTGTGGACTTTTTTTGTATACCTTGTGCTACTGGAGGCTGGCCCTCTAGACAGCAATAAAATAATATAAAGAATGTAGAAAAAGAAACTAAATGAAATATTTGAAGCTAAAATATTCAATAACAGAATCCAAAATTGAGAGGGTTCAACATATGAATATAAGTAAATAAAGCAGAAGAAAGATTTAGTAAAATAAAAATCACATCATTTAAAATTCCATTCTCCAAAAACAGGAAAAGAGAAAGCAGGAAGTAAGGAGGAAAGGGAGGAAGGAAAAATGGCAGAGAGAGAGGGAGGGAGAAAACTAGGGAGGGAATAAGGAAGAATGAGAAGAAATGGAGAGAAGAAAGGAAGAAGGAAAGAAATAGGGACTATGGAGATGGATAAGCAGTTAATTGCCCATAGTGTTCTGAGAGAAGACTCAAGTTGAAAACCCACATTAGGTGCATATTAGGTGGCTCACATCTCCTGTAACTTCTCCAAGGGAACTCTGAGGGCACCTACATTCACATACACATAGCCACACTGACTTTCACATAATTAAAAATAAAATAAAAAATAGAGCTTTTAAAATTAAAATATAAGAGACAGAAAAAATAAAGAAAAAGCAAGGAAAGAAGGGTGGAAAACGGGAAGGAGGCGAAGAAGTAAAGGAAAAAAGGAAGAGAGAGGGAACATAGACTGGGAAGATAGCTTACTGTGTAAACCACTTACTGCCTACACATGTACACACAAAGTTAAAATAAAAGAAGAAAGAAAAATGGGTTGAAGAGGAACAGAGGAAAGGAAAGTGAAGAAAAGAAAATTAAAGTGTGATCTTACAAAAATCAAAAGACTACAGAGGAAAAGAGAAAAGAAAGGCAATGAAATACAGGAACAAACAACGTTGTCATAGCCTTCCTTATATCAGTAGTTGGGAAGTCATGGACAATGACAATGTCATCCAGCCTCTCCAATCCCTAGCATATAGGAGATGCCCAGGAATGAGCCCTTTAGACTGTGGTAGCTGAGTTTTCCTACCTCAACTGTGTTAAAATCAAGAGATGAGTCTCACCATTCTTGTATGTGCAGGTATGTGGTAACCAGTTCTTAAAATATTCCTGGATATCAAAGAACAGATATCTGTGAATTGTTAATAGACACTCTTAAAATGGTCAAGATTATAAAAGGACAAGGAACTGTTTTATCAAACTTAGTTACTGTTCTAAAATGCATGCTAGATGCTTCATAAATTTTAATTTGTTTAGTTTTAACAACAGACATATATGGAACATATCAAAAACTTTCTAGTGTGTGTGGGTATATGTATGTGCACACATGCGTATGGAGAGGAGAGCACCTTGGGTGTTGTTCCTCACTCATCAACTAGAATTTTTTGAGCCAAGGTCTCTCACTGAACTTGAACTTGAAAAGAAGACCAAGGTGACTGCCTGTTTATTTCTATAAATGATTCCATAGATGATTGATTTTATAATGTCAGTACTGAGCATGATCATGGGAGCATTAGGCCTAAAACTGAGTGCAAATAAAGTGTCATGCAGTATCCATCTTCATTCAGATCACCGGGCATTTTACACTCTCAGCTTTAGAAGAATAACATGAGCAATGTGTTCAACCACAAGGACAGTCACATGTGGCAAAACAGATTTTCCCAGAGGTGTATGAATCCAAGAGCAGCTGAAGTAAGTCCACTCCTTTCTGGATCACGTGAGAGGAGCACGAATACTCATTCCAAGAACAACTAGGTGTTCTGAAGAAGCTGAGGTCACAAGACTCTTGTCCTGGTTTCTTGGAGTTTTCTCACAAGCCCTCAGAATTCTCCTTTTATGGCTCCATTCTTGGCAGATGTTCCAGCAGCTGCCCAGTGAGCCACAGATCCACTGTGTCCACCTGCCCAGCACTGAGATTACAAAATCTACCAACATGGGCTCTTATTTATCTATTTATTTTTAATGTGGCTCAAGGGATCAGATTCAGGCCTCCATTCTTGCAAGGTAAGTGCTTTGTAAACTGAGCTAGATCCTCAGTCTCCAAAATATTTTTCTTTTGAAATTCAGAACATTTACAAGTATTTCTGAATTTCGCCTAGCTTTGTAGATTATATGTATACAGCATTGTCTTGGATTTTTAAAATTTATAATTTTGCTCTCTTATCAAAACCAATTCCATTTATTGGAATATCATCTGAGACAGGCCTCTGCCTCTCCATGTTCCTTTTGATATTGGTTCCTTCTGTGTTCTCCCTCCCTCTCAGTTCAGTCTCCATGAGAAGTTTTCTCTAAATGACTCACAAATGTGTCCTCTTCTCTTCAATTTTACAGTTCCTAAGCCACTGTTTTGTTATCTTCTTCTTATTTCATAGATAACATCAATACTTACCCTTCTATCACAAAACCTCTCCTGTCTGGTTTATTTTCCATGATTCCATAAAATGCCTTTTGTCTGAAGCACATAGAAAATAGGTCAATAGGTCTTCAAAAACAGATCAATGGGTCTTCAACAGATAAATGATCTTATCTTTAGAATAAGAAAAAGTATTCATTTTTCATATATTTATGTATTTCGTGGTAGGATGTGGTAAGCATGTTATACTACATGTGGTATTCAAAGGACAGCATCCAAGACTTGGTTCTTTTCTTCAACCATGTGTGTTCTGCAGATTCAACTCAGTTCATCAGGATTTGCTGCAAGCACTTCTATCCATATTTTAAGAAATCACTTCCTCACAATTTGAAATTTACTGTGGATTCTGCAATAAAAGGACTTTTTACAAATTTAAGTTGGCAAGATGTAAATGAAGGTTATATGTTCAATATGAAAGCAGATAAATTAAATTTATGCCTGATTTCCTCTGCTGAACCTGTCAATGACTGGTTGATCTTGAAAATGTTGCTTATCTTCTAGGACCTTCAATTTCCTCTAAGACAGTCACAGTAACAGCATTTCCTAATAATGCTTTACAATAAGATGATCCAGCAGAGCGTCTGTCTCAAACAAGAAGTAATGCCATGAGTTGTTATATAATAATACCAGAACCAGAATAATGAGCTATGATAGCTATTTGAAAATGGGACTGCAACATGTGCGAGTATGTAATAGAGTTTAAAACGGATGAACAAAGGGTAAATAGCAATGTGAGAGAGGAAAACCTGGTGCTGCATGCCAGTATGGGTGTCACTAATGAAGCAGGAGGATAGAATTGGAAGTTAGTCTGGGCTACATAATGAGAACATGACACAAAAATACATACTTAAAATAAGAAGCATAAGAAAGTAAAATCAGTGTAAAATGTAATAGGCAAACAAATGCAAAATACTATGATACTGTAATGATAATAACATTCAGTATCAATTCTGGCAGTTAAAAAGCATATAAAATAACTATGTAAATTAAGATAATATGTAGTATGGTCTACTTCAGGCTATCAGAGTATGTAGTCCTGTGTTGTGTGACAGTATTCATAAGGAGTCAGGAAAAATGTCTACTCACCCCAAATTGGGAATTGGCACTAGACCAAGGTAAGGATGCCAACAAAGTCCAACTATGGGATGCATTAACTTTATTGAAGTTCTTGTTTGCTTACAGTAGCAGAATAGACTCAAAGGTAGCTGAAAGCTGACCCTTGCTGGGGTGATGACTCATGAAGCTGGAAACCTGGGGCTCTGCATGATTTGAAGGCAGCTACACAGCTCCTGAAGTGTCTTCCAGGAAGCTAGCCAGGTATCTTGTTTCTTCCATGGCTCTCTTCCGGGCAGCCCTATTGGGTTCTGTCTCCTCAGAAGTCCTTACTGTTTATACAGCGTCAGGAGGAAGGGACTAGCCTTGTTTATCTGGTCAGCAATAGGAACTTCTAAAGATTCTTGAATTGTTTACTTCCTGGGGCTTTCTACAGAACATCCTAAATCTTAAGGAGTTTTTTCAGGAACTGCTACACAACATAATGAAGCTGTTTTCTCATCTTAGAAAACTTAACCCCATTGGCTGACCCTTTCCCATTTCTCTCCATGTACTTTTCCTTAGTGGAAATATGGGCAAATGTCCCTGACTTCACAAGGTCAGACAGGTTCTTGACTGAGTTACAACTGATTCGTGTGCCTTCCTCACAGAGTGTAGGATTTGCTATTTTTTTTTTCAACTGATGAAATAATTTTATTTACTTATTGAGCTTAGGATCAACACAGTCTTAATTTTATTCATGAAAAAGAAATACTGAAAAACAAAAAGTAAGAATTCAACATTCAAAAACTGAATCCTGGCATGGGTGGTAGACACATTCTTGTAAGAAAGAACTGCATAGATCACACTATACAGTGACTGGCTCCTACAGAATCTCAAAAATATGATAATTACTAATGCCTAGGCACTTAGAAAAAATTACACTGCTTTCATCTCCTGATTGTTTTTGGTTCCGTTCCATCTCCCTGCTCTTTGACAAGTAAACCCAGTCTTTGAGGTTTGAATGTGTGATGGCAGTCCCTGAGAAGTTTTGTGTTTGTCCTAAAAATGGTAACTTTGAAGAGCCTCCCACCTGCTTGCAGACGAAGTGTTACTGGGCTCTCTAACCTTTGAAAATGTAGGTGTGATAGCACATAGAAGGACAGAAATCAAACAGGGACTGGATGACATAACTCCTTTTGTAAGTATTGGTCTTTTCCTGTGACTGAAAAAATAAATTCTCTTAATTGTCAAGGTCATTAAGCACTGGGACAAAGGTAAAGTCAAACCTTCTCTGCCAGTCATAGTGAGAAGAGAGCTTAGAGTTTTCATGTTTCTCTTGGCTTCACTAAAGGTAAGGCATGTGGCTTTTGGAGCCTCTCTTTCCTTCCTAGGGCATGGTAACAACATATTTTCTTTCTTTAAAAAAATATGTATCTTTAAAATATTTTAATATAAGAAACTACACTTACTAATTTTGTTTTGCTGTGATGCATTCATGGGTGCACAAATGTATCTATGTATTCATTTTTCCACATGCTTGTATACACTCTGTGTGTGTGTGTGTGTGTGTGTGTGTGTGTGTGTGTGTGTGTGCGTGCCTCAGCACTCATGTGGAGATTACAGGAACCCTTGAGGAAGTCAGTTCCCTCCTTCAACCATGTGAATGCTGGAGAAGGATCCGGGTTCATCAGTTTTGCTGCAATGCCAGAACCTTTACCAGCAAAGTCATCTCCTCTGCCCTATTTTTATTTCTTAAATTAACTTACAAAATAACAGGTTTCCTTCCTTATGGGATTTTCATGTACATGTCATTTTTTCTTTTATATCCACACTCCACTTCCCAACCCTCTTTTTCTCCTCTATTCTTTGGGCCCAGTACTTGCCATTCTACTTCGTTTTATTTCTTTCCGACCATTTTCTTTAACACACTTCTCTCGGTGTCTCTGTTTGTCTGTCTTTCTGTCTGTCTGTCTGTCTCTCTCTCTCTCTTCAGTCACACTGATCTCTTTCTTGTTCCTTGTTCTTTACCCACATTTTCTAAGCTGCACACACATGTTTAACAGGTCCTGGCTGGGATCTCTATTGCACAAGTACAAAAGAATGCGCAGTTGCCTCCCTTAATATTATATTTTCCAGATTCATCAATTTCCATGCATATTTCATAATTTTATTTCTATTTGAATAAAATTCTACTCTAGCATTACATTTTAGGAGGTGGTTTATGAGGGCGCTGGGGGAACTTCATCTGACTGTGAAGGAAGGCTGTGTCCCTTTAAGAGGGGCCACTTGTACTGTATTTAGCCCTACATACTCGTTAATCTCAGATCCTACGCAAAAAAAAAGGCATTTCTGTAGAGAGATATATGAAGGCACCTAACATATACTCCTATATAAAGTTTCTAAATCTCCAGTCATCAAATAATAACCACATACCTTTGTCATGTCCTTGTCTACTTGTCTATCAACACTGCAACTAAATTTATTTGCAGGGTACTTCTAGTCTCAGTGGTTTTCATGGTGGGATGGGAACATTAAAACTGCTTCTAAATACAGGTTGTAGTACTTATTTCTGGAGTTCCTAAGGTCACTATGTTGTCCAACAGACTTTGCAAATTTAGTTCTACATCATAGTTCATTATCAAAGAAAGTCAGGGCAGGAACCTGGAAGAAGGTACTCACGGAGATAAAAAGTCAATCTGTGTGTGTTTTTCTTGTGTAATGGGTCTTTGTATTTTTGGGGAAGGATGAAAAGAGTTCTGAGTAACAGTCCACTTTTCACACATTCTTGGTTCTGTAGCATCAGACATTCAACCGAGAATTCTCTATGTAAAGGTAAACAAGGAAATCTATCTCATTGGTATATAAACTTGCTTTTGTATTTAATAAATCCTCAAATTATACGTATGCCACAGAATTATTTTAAGTCATTTTTATGATGTCTTATCAGTAAATGTCAGATTTGTGTACCTATTATATGTAACTATATATCTGCGTGGTTATTAACGTTGATCGCTAACTTGACAGGATCTAGATCACTGAGTTACGTCTTTGGGATGGCATGAAGTAACATTAACATACAGAGACTTTGAGGAAATACTTATTTTACACTTTTTTTCCTTGGGAATATATGATTTTATGGA